>CABFVX010001735.1:0-145385 GCA_902151425.1 Timema shepardi
TGTTGTTAAAAATATGTGCTATTTTGGTGGGCGGTATGTTGTGTATTGTGTGTCTTTGCATTTTGCTATGCTCATTTGTTTTGTTGCTATTTATATTGCCATGGGCCTGTAGGTTTTTGTTTTGTTGTCTAAAATGAAGCGACCGAACAGTGTCCTCTTTTTGTTCATGTGATACATTAAATAATAGTAAAGTCTGAGTTGGTTAATTCAGTGGTCCTCCGGTTGCTAAAAATAGGGATTCCTCAGCCGTCAATCCCGAACAATGGCCGTAAAACACCTTTCACTTTTCCTTCACTCCCCACTCTCTTTACATTGCCACGGCACAGAACGAACTAAGTTACACTGACTGCTCCCTCTCACAAGACTCTGTTGGACTGCCTTTCACTTCATACCCCTCCCCATCACTTTGTCATACCCGTCGTTTTGTGAGGTCAGTGAGGGCCGTCAGATGTTGCAACAGTAACTAGCTATAAATTTTGAAAGAAAGTGGCAACGACCCTGTTGAAGAGTCATGAACCACCAAGGCCGCTTGGTGCATCGGCCATGGCCTTCTGAAGGTCGCTGGTTCAAATGTGCTTTCTTCCCAACCTCAAGGCAACTTGGTACATAGGTTGTGACCTTCTAAGGGCCTCAGGTTCAAATGTGCTTTCTAATGCCCACCCTGAGACCAAGGATTCGGTTTTCCCCCGCTTGAATTAGATGACCCTGGCATTTAGACGGCGTGCACACCAGGAATCAAACCTCGATATCTATAGCATAGCTAATGCCTGTTAGAACGACAGTACTTCCTGAACGCTACCATTTTGTCAGTCAACCAGGTAGAATGTGTACCCACATTTGCTTCAAACGTCGATCACTTTCTCACCAGCCGTCTAGTGACACCTTAGACCATGCGACCATCGATGCAAGTAAACAAAAATGATTATAAAATGCATTGTGACTTTAGATTTCTACCCAAGGATAAAGTGGAAACAACCATTTTATTCCTCAAGCCACTTATAACAACAGAAAAAATAATTTAATGTTCGCAACTATATATAACTCTTACATTAATTTATAGATAATATTGAATTTAGTAACTTGAATTTAATGTTCGCCACTATATTTTGATGAAATAATATATAACTACATAACTTCATTAAGTAATATAAGGGCTGAGGAAGATATAAAATATACCTGAAATTGTGTGAAGGCTGAGCGACACAGTCGACATGGATTCAATCCCCACTATCACCCTGTTAATAGCCACGAAAATAAGCTTATCAGTATTTAGAACTGCGTCTTACTACCCGTTAGGGGCACAAGCCATGGACGGTGAGGGAGGAAACTGGCCTCAGTAGACACGTGTGACAGGGATTCAAACTAGGCTCTTCAGGCAATCGTGAGATAAGAGCTGATTTTGACCAGGCAAAATGTGAGGTAATTAGAGTTTGTTGCCCACCCTACCTCTTTATGTCACAAGGTGAGGTATGTACCCAAATTTGCACGTCATTGACAACTGAACACGAGGAGGGAATAGAAAACCCTCCCCTTAACTCCCTGCTAATAGCAACGAAGTTAAGCTTATCAGTATTTAGAACTGAGTCTTACTACCAGTCACGTATGACAGGGATTAGAACTAAACTCTTAAGGCAAGCGTGAGATAATAGCTGATTTTGACCAGGTGAAATGTGAAATAATTAGCATTTGTTGCCATCTAAGGGACTTTAACCCCTACCTTCTTATATCACAGTGCGAGATGTGTACCCACATTTGCACTTCATTGACAACTTAACACGAGGGGAATTGAAACCTCCAACACCGTCTGGATATCTTTGCCTAAATGAGAGAGACAGAATAATAAAATTAGTTATGTACTGTCATTTGCGCAGGGCTGAAATTTGAAAATAGCCAAAGCCATTATTAATGTTTTTAGTTAGGATTATCGTTTTTCAACCTTGCAGGGACTCGAACCCCCCACCTACTTCCGTCACAGGGCGAGAAGTGTATTAGCACTTTTGGAAAAATAAACACAACTGGAGGTCCTTCATGGTATATAGGACAGCAACGGAAAAAGACGTCTATCCTCTGTGGGAGAGTTAGCGTAAATGCCTAATAACTGTGAATAGCTCGGGCGCGTGCACTCATCGATGCGGGAACAATATATCGACCAATAATACGTCACCACCTTTACATGCGGCACACCCCATTGAAGCGACTATAAACACACCTTGAAATCATTATAGTCGGTAATTATATTTGCTTACTGCGGCTTGTAAACATCAAATTGAGTATTGACACGCTGGAAAATTGGCTAAATTCGGGTATGTTTTAAACTTTTTGTATGATTTAATGGTTAATAGTTTGCTTATTACATCTTTGGTGTACAGTGATATTTGTTCCTTTGACAGGATTGCAAAAAAAAACCCACCCCTTACACCTGCAGTGTGGGTATTGCCGACTATCCCGGACCCTTTAGAGCTTTTTAGTGAAGACGGAATTTGCCTGGTGGATGGTGACTTGTCCATGGGTAAATTAGCAATCTGTTATAGATTTAATAAAATAGTCAGTGGTTTTTTCTCCCACGATAGTAATTAATATGTATTTATTTAATTTCACAATATTGGGGTCCGTAAGAGCTGGACACTAGCCTGAGGGAGCAAGTAGAGCCCGCATGGAATCTAACAGTGTGTGTGCGGGCGCCGCCTCTTGTTAACGGCGA
The DNA here is from genome assembly GCA_902151425.1 of Timema shepardi. NCBI lineage: Eukaryota > Metazoa > Arthropoda > Insecta > Phasmatodea > Timematidae > Timema > Timema shepardi. The sequence continues at coordinate 2,702 of CABFVX010001735.1, forward strand.
AGTGGATATAGGCCCTGTACCGGCGAACCTCCTAGAAGTGGATGATGCTCTGCACAACGCCACCGTTCTCCCGCAGCCGTCAGCCTTCAGCCCCAAGGCCCTACCGACGCTAGCGGATATTTGATCCTTGATGTTTAGGGTGATTTGGACGTGATAGACCAGCTTATATGTAAGGTTGCCATTATATAATTTAGCACCGTCTACAAGAAACTACACTGTAGCCAATATGTTGGAAATATACAGCTTATTACGCAAGAGTTATCCACGTCCTCTCTTCTACCAAACCACCGTTGTTTCGCCGGCTTAACAAAACCTTTTGTCAGCTGACAGTTTCGAGAATATTAGTTCTTATATTAATGGTACAAAAGGTTATTATTACAAACAATAAAAGAGAGAGAAAATTATAACTGTCGCTTTAGCAATGTATGCAATGTGCTGGACCAAATTCAACCTCCACCCTAGTGTATTCTACAGAATGTCTGTATACTAAACTATCGGTTTCGGGTTCGATTGCCGACACGGCTAAAAAATATTGGTTTGATAAATTAACAGACAGTGGGCCAGATTTGTGGATGTCCTAGTATTAAGTAATACGCATTTTACGAATAAAAAGTGACCCGAGGTTTATACTAGAAATTAGTAACGGATTTAAATTAACTTATAACATTCAATGAAAAAATTGCTTTATTTAATTACAAAATAAAATTATTTATACCCATAGAAAACTTAATTCTGGCCATTAAAAATTACCACTTTAACATCAATAGATATTTTTACCCATTTATGTTAATATATGTTTTCCCCCAATTCCTAATTTAAAACTAGATGTTATGAATGAATAGTGTAGTTGTGGTAGACTTGGTTACTTCTCGAAATAACATATGGCATTGCCAGTCACTTTAGAGTCGAAACATTTTTAGAGGTAGACTTGGTTAACTTATCGAAATAACAAATGGCATTGCAATTCAATTAAGAGAATATATTTTTTTATTTAGTTTTGCTGCCCAATTATATATTTTTAAAATGGGGGTATTGATCTAGTGTTACAATCGGTTTTAAGTATATACTGGCATAAAAAATAAACGGGGAAATTATATTGTTGCCTTAGCCGATTATTAAAAAGAGAGAAAACCCTATATATTTGTTTTGTTGATCCATGGGTCCCGGGTTCGATTCCCTGGAAGCGGTGAAAATGTAGGTTTAGCCTTTCATAGTGATAAATTAACTGCCCTGGACTGTATTTTGTACATGTTCTAAGGTTCAAGTGTATTTATTAAACACACTTTGCGAATGCTGGTACCAGTTAAAGCAATTATATTTAGGAAAAATTGTATAATATTATATTAATACCGAAAGCAGACTTAAATTGAAAAGTATTATGTATTTTTTGGTATCATATTAAAGAGAAAAAAATACGCGGTAGCTTGCAGAAAATATGTTTGGAACAATTATAATTAAAGTGTTTACTCTGACACGTGCTTTTGTGTTATAGTTCAAATGGAGGGTTCAAATGGATAGCTCCATCCTCCCGCTACCGCCAGCTGTGAGGCCCCCTCACTCCTCTGCAGGAGCTCAACCACCGGGCCAGGGAAACGGTGTTCAAGCCCAAGCTTTGGTGAGGCAAACGGGGTACGTGGTCCTACCACAATATGTGGCAGTGGCGGCAGCGGGACAGTCTTTGGCGCCGAAATCGGGAATTAGTTGTCCCGTAAACCAGGTTGGTGGAGCTTTGTCCCAAGGCCTTCCTCTTCGAATCGTCGAAGTAAGGATTAAAAAATTAAAGCGTTTATTTTATACTGGTAGAAAAATAACCGTATATTTTGGTGATCCAGAAAGTGATCGTAGTGAATTAAGTTGGAATGAAGAACAAATTATTAATTTGCTCAATCGGCTCCAGGACCATGGTGTCAACGTCGATGATCATATCAGCTTAGTTTTGAAAAGCACGGGGTTGATTTTGAATCTTGTATTCGCCTCTCTTAGGAGGGCTGATCAATTGGACTCTCAAGCCATGCTCGATAGCGTAAGCCACGTGTTGCAAAGTAATAGATTTTTCTTAAGTACGGCACCACTGTACGTTAAACTCAGCCATTTTAAGGAGCCTCGCGGCAGTGCACGTCTTTGTGATAAGCTATTCCCTGCTAGCACATTAAGCCCTAAGAACAAAGGGATCATTACAATTCAAAATGGTGTTGATACACTTTGTCTTGACCATGCATTGGTTGTCGCCAAAACTATTTGTGATAATAAAAGAGAACGAGGATACATGGACGTGAACACCGTTAAACAAATAAAAATGGGTCGTCCTATTCAAAAACTCAAAGCAGAGGAACTATGCCAAGATGCCCGTTTGAATATTGTGAAAGGTGGTGGTGAAATAACTGAACTGAAACAATTTCAAGCACACCTCTCCGAATATTAAATCACTGTGTTCAGGGAGCATCGGGGGAGGCAGGTCGTATATGAGGGGCCAACTCCCCCCGAACATTCCTTTAAGGGCTACCTTGATTTGTATTTTCACGATGAAAAGCATAACCATTTAGATGTCCTAACATCATTGACAGCAGCATTTAAGTGCTCGTACTTTTGCCACGAGTGTCATGTACCGTTTTATCATAAGAACGAGCAAAAATGCGAATCCACGTGCAAAAAGTGCTACGCTAAAGAAGTTTGCACTGGAGGTCGATCTGCGACCTGTAAAGACGGTGGGCGTTGGTTCACAAACTAGATGTATGCTTATAGATCGTACATTGAGACGCTGCTTAATTACAAGAGTGACGCCAAAACAACACATTTGACTTGCTGTCTGTGGTTTGCAGACAGCCACGGACATTTTGAGGAGGCTAACGCCAGCAACAAGGGATTTGAGGACCGTTGCAGTCTCAGCGCAAAAAGTAAGAAGGTGGATCTTTTGGTGTATTTACACGGTGAATTGTTTAAGCAAGAAAAATATCTTTTGAACGACACCGAACTTAGAGTCAAGTTGGTTCGTTTTAAAGACGGGTTTAGTCTTATGGCCATCCCTGATCTCGCTCACCTTAAGGTTAACATCGCTGAATCTGGCGTTCTAGTGGAACGTGTCAAATTAGCACCTTATATTCTGTTGGAACATGACAACATCATCATTATCGACAAGGACAGAAACGTCGTGACCGATTATGGGAGTTAATATAAGCAACTTTCCACCCCCTACACCCATCATTTAAATCATGGATGTCATTGTAGACTTCCAGAGCTTCATTGACAACAGCAAAGCGTTTATCTTTGAGGAACTGAGTTTGGTATCTGTATGCGGTACATTACTTCAACATTAGGTGTTTAAAACACCTTACGGTATCGATAAAATTTCCGCCATTGCTAGAAAGCAAGCTGATTATATCGTCAACAAACTGCACGGTATTCCATGAGATAGTGGTAATGTGGATTACAGCCTGCTTGAATCCCTCATCTCCCGTTAACACAATGCATGCAGATACCATCAATGTCAAGGGGGCAGAAAAGAAAAAGTTACTATCCAAATACACGCCTACATCTGTCGTAGATCTGTACGACAGAGGTTGTCCGTCCTTGAAAACATTTAAATTGGGCTACACCATATGCATGGCACATAGTTCTGTTTGGAATTTCTGTTTGGCCTCCATCGTTTGAGGACTTCAATATTGGATTATTGAAGATGGACACGCATATCATAATACTTGCGCTGAAAACAAACCCATAGCTCTGTTCTGTACGGTCAGGTGTTTCCCCTGCTGATCAACTACCCACAAGAATAAAGTGACTTGCCGCTCTCATCATCAACATTGATACATACACCAAACCTAGGGTGCATTTGTTCACCATATTTATTGCCAATAACGGCGTGGGAGAATATTTTGACAGTTATGGTTTTCCACCCCGTATAAAATCACATCTTGCATTTATACACAAACACACTTCTCGCATGTATCATAGCACGCTACAACTTCAAAGCATATACTCTGAGGTTTGCAGCCATTACTGCCTCATGTACCGTCTCTATCGCACCCAGAACATTCCGATGAAAACTTCCCTAACCCTATTCTCACCCACCAATCATACAGGCAACGACGCCAAGGTGGTTAGATATTACAACACATTTTTCATAACTATAGGTCCTACTGCCCCTCAAGAGGCTGCGTCCAATCAGTGTGCACCTATAAAGGGGCGTCCTGACGGCGTGCCTGCTATAACCACGACAGTCGTTGAAGCGATCAAACATCATGGAAGATCAAGACGTTTCAGCCCGCAAATCAAAACCAGTGAAGCCACATGCCATATCCAGTATTTTCAACACTTTGTTCCCTCTGGATGAAGTCGACGTCAAAGGAGTTATCGTCGGCATGAGCGTGAAGAACAACTTAACGCCTTATGTTCAGCTAGAAAAATGTGTAGGGAACTGTGCGACGTTTAACTGTACAGAGTGGCAAGAACTGGGCAACCACAAGTTGATCATATCAAAGTTTTTCAGCAACACGCAACCTCCTCAGAAGATTAGTTTTACTAATCGTGAAATCTTTCTGAGACGCATGTGCGGTGACCATATGGTCGTCATCATTGAGAAACAAGACGCTGGACTCAAACGGGTCGCCTATCTAGCACATAGCTGGCCGCGTTTGTTTGATGTATAGGACCTCATCAACTTCACCATCGACCACCGGGATATGTAGTCGACACCCGCCGTACGATATAGCAACGATTTGATCGACACACTCGTCGTAGATGTATGTGACATGCTAACTCAATCAGCGAATGTCATCAACCTCGAACAGCCTACGGTGGAAACGCACATCATAAACCTGAATTTTATCAGTAATACCTACTATACACGTCAAGTCATCAGTTTGGACTATTACATGATGGATTGTGAACTAAAAACAATTTTGCTAACGCATCTAAAAGACACTGTAGAAAAACGTATGAACAAATATATGTGTCATTCCTGTAAAAGTGTATAATAAATATTATTTATGTCTGTGAAACCTTTAATTTATGTTTGTAAAACCCTTAATGTATGTCTGGGAAACCTTTAATGTATGTCCGTGAAACCTTTAATATATAATAAATATATATTTTGTAATATCGCGTTTTATTCACGCAATGCCTGTCTGTCCCTTAAACGTATATACGAATCTAGACTTATTGAGCCATCAAACTTACTACAAATATGAACAGGGTCAATGCTATCTTGTACTGGCTCATGGTTTCAAGGTCACAGTATATTCTTGTCATGCCTTGTCTTGTCGAGCTGCCAAACTGACTCCAGTCATCAGGGGAAAACCTATTGTACCATCATTCAAGGTCATGTTCTATTTCTGTCTCAACTTTGCTTGTAAATCCTCCAAACTGGCACCAGACAGTCATCAGGGATATACCTATGTCACCATTATTCAAGGTCGTGTTCCATTTCTGTCTCGACTTGTCTTACCGACCCGCCAAACTGGTGCTAGTCATCAGGGGAAAACCCATTGCCATATAATTCAAGGTCGCGTTCAATTTCTGTCTCAACTTGTCTTGTCGATCCACCAAACTGGCGCGAGATATGAGTCACCGGGAAAAAACCCGTTACCGCATAATGGGTTGTGACACCGGGAAAACACATTACCACATAGGGGTTGGGGGAGGGGTTACCTTTAAGGGGGGGGGCGATTGAGGGGAACTAAAAGGGTCTTACGGCTGGAAAACATTTCTCACATTCTTTGCTAGGTGGCCGTTGGGAAAGGTTCATACTCCGTGCCAATGACGCACCCGACGCCGTGGTCTGCACGCCAGTAAATAAAAAATAAACTCCAACGCCCTGTTCCAAACCTACTCAGACATAAAAAACCAATAAATAAATAACCAATGAGCACAAATAAAAGAGCAATGAGCATGAATAAATAACCAATGGGCACAAATAAAAAAGCAATGAACATACATAAATAACCAATGAGCACAAATAAAAAACAAATGAAACAAGAATAAACAAGTTTGGAACACTGGAGTGGGGGTCAAGAAGAGCTGGCCAGTAGGAGGTGAAGGGGATTAGGCTTAGAGGAGGGGAAAACCAACAGCCAATCAGAGAGCTAGGGGGCGTTGTCACGTGATCAAATTCAACCAATCAGTGAGCTGTTCCCATATGCTGGGTTAGGTAGTGTTACATTATAGTGCACGTAATCGCCGCAAGCGGGCAGGGCTCTTGATATTTTATTATGTTTTATAATCTCAAGAACTTCAGTTATTTAATAGTGAGTATTGTCGCCACAAGTTAGCGGATTTGTTAAAGTTTAATATTTTATTACAATATTTTTGAGACCTCTTGAAGGTATATATGGTTGTCATCAGGTGCCAGATCATCTATGGTTTGAGTTACTTCTTATCTTAACTTTGAGAAGTACCTTTGTGGTTTCTTTTTTTGAATGAAATTATATTATTACTTCACTTAAAAGTCACAAGGTAGTGGGTCTCTGGCCTTTGTGCACATATTGTTATTGTTAATTATATATATATATATTGATTCATTGTTTCTTTAATAAAACTGCTGTTCTCTTGTGACTGCTTGACTATTATTTGTCCAAGAGGGGAGGGGGGATTGTAACGTCATCTTACGACACTTAATACTTAGCTGCTTCCACATTGTGCGCCATTTGTAATGTCTGCCCCTGGTAGGGGAAAGTAGGGTATAACGGGGTATCAAGTGTATAATTATTTATAGTAAATACATTTATTCTCTTTTTGTGATGACAGAATCTTTATTATGTCTTCTTTAACTAGACGTATTGTTTTTTTATACTTATGGTGATTCAATGTCCTTGAAATATATGTTTTTTAAATAAGGCAAACTACCCTGTTTCACCCCACTGGTTGGGTAAAACTGGGTAGTTTTGAAAAACCATGCTTACGTCTTCCAATAACGAAATGTTTCAATTTATTTTAAAGTTAACACTTCAGACATTACACATATTTAATTCAATAGCATGTTTTAGTAAATATTTCAGTAATTGAACAATACAGAATACTATTTAAGGCGAATTAGTTTAGAAACTTTAGTACAAAAATCACAATTGTATTCTTCATCTAGGTCATGCCCACTGCAGGCTTCATGAGCCCATTTGCTGCACACCGAGCACTGTATCCAGCTTTCTCCTGGTCTTGAGTGCATGAACAGCTCGTTGAAAAACATGCAGGCAGCATCCATACCATCTTCATCTTCAGAAGGCGACCACTCTTCATCTTCGGGGGATGACCACTATTCCTGGTGCTTCTTTTTTGTTTGATTCTTTCCTGTTGTTCTTATTTTTGGTCTGCCTGTGGTTTGATCTTCTTTCTCTGGTCCTTTTTGCTTGTCTTCAAAAAGTTTTCTTTTCTTGATTGTTTTCTTAGGCTTGGCAAATTTTTCTTCAAGTTCTAATTTATAAGGTGTTGAAGTCAAAATTACTGTTTTCCCTCGTTTTCTGTTGTCTTTCTTTTCTGGCTTTTCGTTTTCTTTAGGAACCGGCCTGATAAAGAGTGGGGAAATATTAAACGCAGATCCATCACCCTTGGTTATGCATGGCTCGTCTCTATCAATTCTAGATGTTGATGGCTTGGCAGTGTCAAATTTAGATGTTGATGGCTTGGTAGTGTCAATTTTAGATGTTGATGGCTTGGCTGTCTCAATTCTTGATGTTGGTGGCTTGGTAGTGTCAATTTTAGATGTTGATGGCTTGGCTGTCTCAATTCTAGATGTTGGTGGCTTGGTAGTGTCAATTTTAGATGTTGGTGGCTTTTCAGGGTTCATTTTGGATGTTGATAACTTGGCAGTGTCCATTTCCGTTGCTGCTGGCTTGATAGTGCTAACTTCAGATGTTGATGGCTTGACAGTGTCAATTTCCGATGTTGGTGGCTTGGTAGTGTCAATTTCCGATGTTGGTGGTTTGGTAGTGATAACTTTAGATGTTGATGGCTTGATAGTGTCAATTTCCGATGTTGATGGCTGAGCTTGAGTTGAGTCTGTGACTGCAGACGTTTTTCCACCTTCATCTTTTGACAGTTCTCCGTGTGGCACTTGTGTGGGAGGGGGATGGTCAGTCGTTTCTGCAGGAGCATACAAGTGATCGGGGATTGCATTTCTGTTCAATGTATATATTCCAGTTTTTTCTATTCCATGGATAGCTGTTCGCATAAGAGCCGCTCTTAGGAATGCATCTCTAAATAGTTTTCCCACTTCATATATAGTCATTAGTCGTCCAGGGTGTGCGATTAACCATTTTCGAACCTCCTGTTCATAGTAAGCACTCAGTGGAGCCATAAATGACACATCTAGTGGCTGTAAGCGATGTGTTCAATGCGGGGTAAAACACAAGATGATAACATGGTTTTCCCTAGCTAGGTTAATAAGCTCTAGACTTTTAGTATGAGAGGCGTGCCCGTCCAAAAGTAACATCACAGGTTTTTCAGATGAGGGATGGGAAAATTCGATGAATTTCTTGATTCAGACAACAAAAGCCTCTTTATGGATCCAGCCACTATAATGGTAGACAGCAAATGAGCCAGGAGGTGTATTATCCATCAACTTAGGATTTTATTTCTTTCTTGGGAAGACAACATAGGCGGCATGAAATTCCCTGCTGCGTTCATGCATGTTTCGACTGTCACAAGTGTGCCTCTTTCCGCTGATGACAAAGATCCTACTTGTTTTTTCCCACGTAGTGCTAGGACCCTAGAGGGTTTGTTAGGCACAGTCATAATGCCTGTCTCGTCAACGTTATACACATCATTTGGAGAGAATTTGTATTTTTCATTAAGATATTCTAGGAGATCATAAAACTTCCCAACAGGCACGCGGTTGAAGCCCTTTGCACGTGCAATTGATGTTTTTTCTGGATTCCTCAATGAGAGTTCTTTGTGCCTGTATAAAAATCCATATAACCAATCCTTCCCTGCTCTTTTTATCTCTTTATTGAATGAGTTTGGAATGCTATTGCTTTCTGCTAACTGAAACGCTAGTTCACGAACGTCAATCAAGGTAAGACCAAACAGCCTTTCTTCAAGGCACAATATGTAGTCCACTAGTTCATTTTCTGGTGCCATAGTGAAGACCGTTGTATAACGACCTAACCTCTTTTTGGCAGCTTTTTGGAGAGACAAACTTTCTTTTCGGGCCTTTCTAATTATATCCTCCAATGTGGTCTGGGGAACACCATAAGCTTGTGACGCTCTCTTGTAACCCATTTTCTCTTGTAAAACTTCTCGTATAGCTCCTGACATACTTTCTTCAGTCCAACTCGCTCTGTTCGTTTTTCTTTCGTAATGGCTCGGCATGCTGACGAACTGACAAAACAAGGAAAAAATTAAAAAAAGAATAAAAATATTGAATTAAATCTGTTGGGCTTACATAAAAACTATTTTTTGAATTAAAATTATTTAAATTGAAACGCGTAAATAATGTTAATAAACAATGTTTCTATTTGTGTAAATCATCACAATAATGTATTTAAACATTACATACAGCTAGCAATAATTATACTATCATTAATGATACATTGTTATAGCAAAGGTTGTTCGCTACATTAGAGCAAATGATAATACAGTGCGTGGGGTAAAATCGGGTACTACCCGGTTTTTCCCCACCCCCATGTACCCGGTTTTACCCCAAATGACCACTTAAAATAAATATGGCGTCCCTTCCACACATTACAACAAAGAAACTTGGGCAAGGCGGCAAAATAACGTTCTAAAACTAATGAAAACAATTATGTACTTACCGCCACGAAGAACTGTTGCAGGAATTTAATATGAAGTCACAAAAATATGAAAATATTTGAGAAACTTTCCACAATTTCTAAAACCTTTCGCAAAATCAAGACGCGAAACCTCACACTTCTGTAACTCAAGGCAGACTGTAAACTGATGCTCTTGATACGATTTCATGCCACAGGCACTAGATCGCAGCACCAGGTGCGAAAAAACGCGTGTACCCGGTTTGACCCGCCTACCCGGTTTTACCCAACTTTACCCTACTTGACTTACTTATTTTCTTCCCTATCTTTATGCAAATAGGTGATAACTTTTTAGATACTAATAACTTCTCAAAAAGATTCAGAGTGTAGTTAGTTTATTTTCACATGAATTCAAATTTACAGTTGAGCCAGTTTTGTCAAACGTGTAAACATTGTACATAATATACATTAAATAGACATTGTGCCCATATATTCATATATTTTGATCTGATCGTCCAAAACACGTCTACTCCATTAGACATCCAAGCGTGGTCAACCTTTACAAGGCTAGCGTCTTTCTTAGCTGAGGACTGTGAGCCCCGTAGTTTCATATTCTTGAACTCAGATCACAACTTGATTTTTTTCATCGACCAATGGGGTTATTTTCTACGAGCGCGAAAACTAAAAATGGACACGGCTTTACTCTGCACCTGTTAATAATTACTGCGTAATACAACCCGTAAATAAACCATGCTTCTGACACGTGCAGCTAAACGAAAGAAAAAAAGAAACATGGCTGTAGTATAGAAAAGATGAGTTTAATTTAAATGAACTGAAAAGAATAAATATGAAAATATTTACTCTAAAATATGATCTTAAATATTAATAAAGACAGGAAACTCAATATCATTACAGGGTTACATACTCTAGATTATAGAAATTACGATCTAAATAATTATTGTGTAAAAGTTTTAATAATATAAATAAAATAATACGTATTACGCCAAGAAAATTAATAAAATGTGATAATGGATGTTTTTCCCCTACCCTAAGTGTTGTTAACAACGCCATATCCTGGTGACTTGTTGCTGATTGGAAATAAAGAAGGTGCGTCCGCAGATGAAGACATTACCTCATTGGCCAACTTGCATGAAGAAACCAACGAGTCATTTGTTGACCTGGAAAATGTAACTTTTATTTTGTATGACAGGTAAGGAAAGATTAAAGGATGAAAATATTGTATGCATATTATAAGAAACTCTCAATTGTTCTAGAATTGAATTAGAAATTAAAAACTAGGGCCTATAAAAATATACGAATATAACCAACAGTCAAAATGAAAGATTATTATTAATATTATTATCATTATTATTACTATTATAAGCGCGTTAACAATAATAGGTCGGTCACTAACGCCTTGTGATCGAATGATTAAAACACACACAGTAAAATACTCATATGGCAAGAAAAATAGTCATCGTACACCTGCTGTATACAACAAATGTAAACACTAACTTGGTTAGACAACACAAACATAAAGTCTGTTCAGAGAAGGAATTGTTTTCTGCAAGGACTTTTTTCCTACTAGAAATCTATTATATAGTAGTATATTGGTAGGAAAAAAGACCTTTCAGAGAGTAATTCCTACCATGAATGGAGTTTTAAAATGTACGAAATGTTAAAAATTAACCTCATTATGAGATAATAACCAAGTGAGCCATTTCATTCCATCAAGGAACATAAATGTATTAATATACATTGTTATATAAACATCGAAAAAAAATATCATCTTTGTCCACCAAAGAGCATAGCAATCAATTTCCTTTTCAAAGACTTGAAATACATATAAATGGCTTATAGCTCAGAAACTATTGATTTAATATAAAATAAAATGTAAGCAAAGCGTTTTAAATTTTGTCGGCCCTCGATGGTATTGGAGTAAAGTGCTCCCCCAAAGACCTGATGTTCGTGGGTTCCAACTCAGCCAGCTCCAACAGATTTTTCTTGCGCGACAAAAATACGTAGCACAACTAGCTTCGGAGGGAAAGTAAAGCCTTCGGTTCCATGTCGATTGTGACATTTAAAATAACAACGAAATTTTTGTGAAAATAAATTTCCCGGCAAAATTGATAGGCTCTTTCACTCTCGCTCATAGAGATTCTCGTTAGCTGATATAATCAGTTGGTTCAGAAAGTGCACATTAAATACCTATAATAAATGAAAAATAAATATGAAACTAGATGTATACAGTTTATAAAATATAAATATCAATAAAATAAAATTCTCACTTTAAAATAGCTAAAAAAAATTAAAAGGTTAACCAAAAGAGTGTTTCTGTACCCTCTTTTTGCTTGTAATCATGTCATTTATTTCATCAAATTACTATTTTATACCTGCTCTCGCCATTGGGAATAACGGTATGTGTTAAAGTTAACTTCGCATATGAGTAATAAAATAGCGGGGTTTTTTCTCTTTAGATATTCTACTGAAGAAATAGATTAAACACACCATTTTCATTTTATTCTACAGGGATCGAACCACTACTTCCCTATCATCGCCAGTTTAATATATTGCGAGAGTTAGATCATGCGGCCAATGAAGCGGGTTAATGATTAGTAATTTATGAGGTTATTAACAGATAACAAAATCAATTATTCAAGTTATTAACTAATGTTAAAATATTAAGAATTGCTATTTATCTATATCATGAGTATGCTAAAACCGAACAGGAGTGATTATGACACCTATGTTCTTTTTGACTATCACACGTCCATTCTGGTTTATAGCTTGACCATTAGTGTTCCTCTTATGAGACATGAGGTCTCCTGCGGCCCCAAATAAGGGTCCATTCAACTTGGTCTATTGGCCAGGATTGTTTTCACGGCCATAAAAAATTGCACCTTTGGTCTGGGATGATCTTATAGCAATATCCTATTCTTTCTGATGATCTAGTTAACTGGGACTGTGGTGTAGTGGTTTATGCACCTGGCAACAAATCATGGGGTCCTGGATTCAATTCCCAAATGGTACTTTGGGAGTTTTTTCCGAAAGGTGAACTACCCCATCGGTCAACAGGGTTTGGTTAGTTGGCTTTAAGCTAGGATCAAGAGTTTCCACTGGTTTCACACTCTTAAACTCACTATCACCATCACCTCATCTCATGAGGACATGGAAATAGTCTTCATGAAAAGGATGTAGCCTAAATATATATATTTTTAATGTAAACCTACATATAAATGGTACAATTATATATGAGTCAAATATACCTTTTCCAGAATCCTAATCTTAAATCCTAATCCTAGAAAACTTGATAAGAATAAAAGGTTCACTTTATCACATTGGAATTATTTTCTCTTGAACCATGATTAAGGTCATATTATTCCTTATTTGCGAAAGAAAACAGAGAGTATGACAAAACGAATCATTGTATTTTGTATTGTGATATAAAATTTAGTGAAGTTCTAAATTAAAGGTTGAGGGTACGGTTCTCATGTTTTTACAATCATAATTTATATATCCTACTCATTAATAAGTAGCATAGAAGCTTCGAAACATTTCAAATTCAAAATTTGAGAAGTTATTTTGTTTTTGAACTAGAATCTAAATTAATATTCTCGCTCTCGAACCTCAATATGATTAATGATTCGAGGATTTGATGAGTCTAAAGACACATCCTTAGGTACGTTCAATGGTATCCAAACTAGTTTAAAGACATCTCAAATTAACGACTGTAAAAGACTGCAAAAGACTCTTTCTCTTTCTAAACAGGTTAAACTTTGCAAACCCGATTTCAATGAGAATTGGTGATGAGCGTCTGCCTGAGATGTTTAACCCCAGCTACGATACGATAATTACCATTCATGGCTGGATCAGTGGTCCCTGGATCATGAACGACGTCATAGAGAGTGAGTAAATTACATAAGAGCTCAATGTGTTCCAACTATACCACCTGTTCAAAAAACAGTGTTTCATTTTATTATACAAAAACATGTATAACATGTTAGAGTTTTACAACTTCTATGGCTACACAGCGTAGTGAACCAATAGCTATAGCCCACAAAAACACTTCTGAGATAATGTGTGTACAGTGGAACTTTACTAATTCCAACTTCCGTAGCTCTAAATTGTCTAGCGTCTAAATCGCCCAGTACCGTAAATTTCGTATTAAGACAAAGTTACAAAATTGTGGATATTTTTAATTGGTTAGTTCGAAACTTCATAAGTTGTAATGTACTAAGCAGTATTGTTTTCCTACTTCTAGTTGCGCCGCCATGTTGTTATATTTTTGGAAACAGAGGAGGTGACGTTGGAATGCGGTTAGTACCCTAATTAACGCCCCTACCACGCACCCATACGTCTTTGTTTACAAGTACAGTTCTGTACCTCACTAGTCAAGGTTGAACCTCTCGAGCACTTACTTGCGCTGTTCTTTGTGATTCTGTTGTAGCGATATTCTTGTGACGTGCAAGTTTATTTAGCACTTACTGTACAGTAGTGTTTTTGTGTGTATGTGTGTGTGTCGTGATGTCACTGTCCAAGCCAATGTACTATCAATAACTAACTTTGGCCAATAATGTAGTGATGATAATACGAGTGGAAACGGGACTTAAAAATAAATAAGAAATTGAAAAGGCCTTCGGAATTCTCCCTAACAAACTTTCAACATTTTTTTATAAACAAACAAAAAAATTTGAGCAACTTAAATGAGGGTGGACAAGATAGGAAAATATTAAAAGCACTGGTAAACCCATTTGTTGACAACTGTGTACTGAAGCGGTTCAAACAAGTGCGAGACAAGAAAGTCCCAGTGAGTGGCCCTCTTCTTAGAGAAAAGGTTGAACATGTTGCATCTGAATTAGGAAAAACAGACCTAAAAGCGAATGCAGGGTGGCTAGATGGATTCAAACAACGAAACGGAATTTCCTTCCAAACTGTATGTGGTGAAAGTGGTGTTGTTGATGTGCTTTCGGCCAATAATTAGAAGGAAGACTTGAAAGAAATGATCCAGGACATAGAACCAAAAAAACATTTTTAGCGACGATGGGATGGGACATTTTTACAGGTGTACTTCTGACAAAACCCTTCCATTTAAAGGTGAAAGGTGCAGTGGAGGAAAGATTAGTAAAGATCGAACAACATTGTTAGTTGGAGAAAATAAGTATAGTTCTGAAAAGCTGCCGTTGTTAATGATTGGAAAATCAGCTAAACCCCGCTGCTTAAAAAATGTAAAATCGAAGTGGAATACGAGTCAAATAGAAAAGCATGGATGGCAGATAATCTGTTAAAAAAATGGCTTTTAAAAATTGACAAACAGTTTGGCCATCAAAATCGGACAATCCTTTTATTCATTGAAAATTGCACTGCTCATAACAGACTTCCCGTTTTATAAAACGTAGAGATTTTTTTTCCACCAAATATGACATCAGTTATTCAACCTATGGACCCAGGAACAATTTCAAAACTAAAACATTTCTACATACGATTGTTGGTAGAAACATATATTGCTGGAGATTTGTCTACTCAGAAAATTTCGCATGACATTCTTCAAGCCTCAAGAATGTGTAAGCAAGCATGGGACCAAGTGAAAGTTGAGACCATTAAGAACTGTTTTAAAAAATCTGGATTTATCAAGAGAGAAATCGATGGAAAAAACTGTGAAACGATGGAAACTATTTAATAACTGAAGCTGTGCCAGCTATTGACAACTGGGAGGAAGTTTCTCCTGATCCTGCTATCTCCTATGTGGACTTCGTCAGCGTGAATGAAGATGTGGCAGTGTGTGTGGTGAAGTTACTGATGCGGACATCGTCACCGAAGTTCTTAACAATAACATTCAGGCTGAGGATGGAGCATCTGGTGATGAAGAGAATAATTCTTCAGTAGTTCTGGAAAGGCCTATCCCAAGTGTGGCAAAAGCCATGGACCATATCCAAGAACTCAGTCGTTTTTTTAAGTTGCAACAATGTAAGTGATTCAATTTTCCAGTCAATAAATCAATTAGAATATTACACTATGACTGAGAGTCTTAAATCATGAACATGGATTAAAATCGTTGACATTTTAAAACAATTGTGAATAGATAATGTCCAAATATATTAAATAAAGTTTATGAACTTGGTTTAAAACTTAACTGTGTTTCTTTTTAATTCCCTCTAAGAAAATTATTTAATTCAAACTGTTGGATAATTAGAATTTTTCCTTACTCCTTTAAGTTCGAATTATCCAGGTTCCATTGTCAAATAACACAATACATATTTTTAAGGACATCTTACTAGCTTACTATTGTTAAATAAACTGTTTACTTAACCCCAGTTTGTCAAATTTTATAACATAATTTGTGCAATGATACCAAAGTTAAATAGGTCCTTAAGATACTGAACTCGATTTTGATTATATAAGCTAGATAAATAATTATTTAAAAATGATCGTCATAGGATTCAATGATTGAGTCAACAAATGGTGTATAAAATGTGATGATTTGTCAAATATTTATAAAATTTGATTACTCAAATAAACATTTCTCTATTATTATGAACTTCCGTTTGCATAAATTAGATTAATACTAAAGTGTATGTACGTTGACTGCTTTCGTAATATACGCTTGTCCAACAAGAACACGTTTCATAGACTATAAGAACCACGTCGTGATACTGGTTAGTTTAAAAAAAACTAGTGTCAGATAGCAACACTAGAACACTTAATTTTTGAGTTTGGATATTCAACTACAATGGAGATAATGATGGCCATTGTAACCGAAGAATAGCACCACTATAAAACACATGAATGGGTGGACCGTTTTGTGAAATTAACATATCCATCCGTACCATAGTAGCCTAACAACGGCGTGTCTGGGCTATATAAATCTGTAACTCAGTTTGCGGAAAGATTAGCTAGTACTAATATAAGAGAGAGCTGGAGCTGGAGACATTAAAAGGACCCCAGAAACTTCACCAGACTCAAACGAGCGCAGACCCATCCTTTCAAGGTCACCTCTAGGAGATCAGAATGAGGAAATCCCTCAAGGCCACGTTCAGCCCCAAAGGAAGAAGCCATTACACTTGGTTGGTTATAGTTTAGTAGTAGACTTATGTTGTCTTAGATAGGATTCGGGGCGTGTGGTGTGATAAATGTGAGATTATTTTACCCGTCTGGGCCTTATTTATATTCATGTTATGACCGTTCGCCAGTTCATAGAGGATGGGAACAAAAGCACACATTTAAATGACACGAGAGATGTTGTACTATTATATATCTAATTAAAAAATATGAAATATAGAATATACAATTTATTTTTCAAAATATGTTAGTTTGTGCATGGTAACGGTCTACGGGTAAACTACCCAAACTATACATTATTCTTAGACCATGCAAAGGTCTTAAGTATAACAACATCCTCTGATGAAGTACTGGACACGAATCTGCTGCTAGTCAGTTTGTCCCTGGATGAACTACGGGTCATGAACCGGTCGTTCATCCCTAACTGGAATTTACACTAACAGTAGAGAAGCCATTCTCTCAAGACTAGGAATGTAATAGTAAGCTAGGCGGCCGTCATAAGTTTCAATATTTTCTAGTTTCAGTTATACACTTCTGTACATGCATGGGAGGGGGGAAATAAGTTATATTAAGGATAGTTTACAAATCTTTTCTATTATTTAATTTTTTGTAATGTTCTCTACGAATTTGTTTTGTAGCCTCATTCTGAACTACTATGATTAATTGCTATGAATACCGATGACAATTAGCTAAAATAAAATTATAAACTCAATCAACTGCCCCAATCACACCATCTGACCGCTGTCACCCCGTGTGACCCACGCATACACCACGACCGTATGCGACCGACCTCATCAAGATAAACCTACAAACTGGATGAATTAACTCAGCGATATTGCAGTTCCGATAAAGTCCGTTAGTGGAAATGCCAACTAGTCTAACCTATGACCAACTTCGAGAACGTTCAAGGCCATCTCCAAGAAACTTCGAGGACTGCTACGAGAAAGACTGAAAAAAGAGCAAAGAATTTTATTTTCTTCCAACGAATAAAGTGGATGTCGCATCTTGGCGTTTGATGTAAGACGAGTTCGTTCGTCAGGCGTTTACCCTCTCACGTGGTTGCCCTTAATTCCCTTCCCCTTATGTCCTTACCACCCCTCTCCAAGGAGATAGCGTGTATATAATATACCAATAGAAGCCATAATAATTCATTTTTGGTGGTGAACCGATCATATGAAGGTGCAAGTTTTAAAGCTACGCTTTACATTAAATACAATATTATGAAAAAATGTATCTTTAGACTAAAAATTATTTATTTATAAATATTTTTTTAAATTATCTTTAGTCATAAAACTCTATTATTTGTGGTAAAGGATAAATTTACTGTCTAAAGTCAATTTTGGGAAGATAAAATTTCATAACACATCAAAATATTTTAAGAAAGAATTTATTAATATCTTTGGTAATCATGTGGGAATCTTTAAACTCACAGCAATCGTTTGGCTAGGGATCATGTTTTCAAACATGAGGGAGAATTTTATTCGTGTAAATTTATAAATTAACTCGTATATCATGGTTAAAAGTACAAACCTAATTTTGTATTGCAATGGGCTTCATATCTCATTATTTTAATGTAAATTATTATTTTGAAACTAAATTTTATATTAATGGGAAAATTAAGTGATTACTATAAATCATATATATATATATATGATTTATATTACTATAAATTATGTATATATGATTTATAGTAATCACTTAATTTTGAAGAGGGTGTTTGAAAAATAACGAGTAAATCGTAATGAATAAAATTGTAAAGGTTTATTTTCTCTGATTATTTATTGTATTAGATTGCTTGTAAAATTTGCTTGAATTGTTCTTTACCACATGGTCAATAATGTGGTTACTTGCAAGACATTCTGATTGCAATCAATTTGTGATAACATGTGTTTATGTTTCTATAATACACTTATATAACATTATGTTTACTATTAAAACTATGTTCTCATTTAATTTATTTTTGCTTTCTTATTTAATAAGTTTTGCTCGCACCCTGGTATTTGTTAGGAAGTGTGTCAGGATCCAGTAGGGGCGATAGTCCTTTCCAATAACAATGGATATTTCTAGCTATTACATAAAATAATATACGAGGAGGATCACAATATGAATTCATTGATATATGTGTGACTGTGTGAGTTAAACTTTTCCCAGATCAATATATTGTTCTCGCGTGATTTTTCTTTGGAATCCTACTAGTTCGCTGTGGTTTATTTCCTATTTCTCTTGACTTGTACGGTCCCCTTTATTGAGTATAATTAAGGAGGCTAAAGTTTAAAAGACGTATGAAGAAAACACGTTATATAGTAAATAGTACTTGACACTTTTGTCCGGTCAAAATGTTAATTTAAGAGTAATAACGTGGTTATTATTTTAATTTTTAATGTTACTAAACACTATTTACGATTTTGTACTAAATATAAGTCGTAAGAAATTTTTAAAACATAAATAAGCGTTTATAAATCTTTTACCATTTAACAGTTTTAGCTTAGTTTGATGGATATAACCTGAACAGATAGTAAGACATGGTTCGGTGTATCTGAAAAGGGTTTCATATGATTCATCAAACAATATATTTAAGGATAATTTACTTAAAATCTTTGTTTTTTTAAATTTATTGTGCAGACAAAGTGATAAACAACAAACTGGTTGACATGAGAGAACCAAGTATTAAACAGCCAACTGAATGACACCAGAAATGACTTGGACCAAGTGGCCTACAGGAGTAAGACCATGTGATAGACAGCCAACCTGTGGACAAAATCCAAACAATTATTTAGAAGGCTGGATGGGCCAAGTGGTCGACACGTCTTGCACCAACAGGTAAACACCCATAAACAACGGGGACCAAGTATCTGACACGATTTGGAACAACTTCAGACAACCTCACATATAGGGGGAAAAGGTGATTGGCAGCCAAGGAGTGAGCACGAGATGAACCTCTGGTAGACAAACATAGAGATGAATCCATTTAAAAGTGGGTTAATTAGCAGACCTGTTAATACAATACATTAGAGACCCTGTAACAACACTCCTCATTCCAACCAATTAGACTAGGCTGTTAATGAACCTAGTGCCCTCAGTTTCAGTGGTCAAATGTTCTAGGACCTAAGGAGTCACTCTTGCAATACACTGGACTAACAATTAGGGGAGATTGGGTATTGAATCCCATACAGGTGATTTCAAATAAGGTGTGTTCCACTCTCCCTCCTCGCATATAAGGATACACATTTTCTAAAATCTAAATCCTTCTTTAATACAATGTTGTAATTAGTTCATAAACTTGTAAACTGAACATGAAGTAAGACGCGATTACAAAAAATTAAGTGAAGTTCGGTCAATTATTTTACAATCTTACACTAACTAGTAACACTTTTCAAATTTTATGAACGATTTTATAGTGTGAAAAGGTACAAAATAATTTGTTAGCCACGTATGTGTCTTAAATTTGAGAGTGTCGATAGGCCAGCAAGTCTATAAAAGCCACCAATTTGACATTTGATCTTTATTGACGCTAGTATTTCACCTTGATGATTCCTTAAATACAAGTTTACGGTGTATAACCTGCAGTATGGTCTAACATGCTCCTTAACCCGGTCCATGGAACACTAGAAGGCGAGATATGTCTCTGAATGCACATATTAAAACATTACAGACACATCCACGTAGCCGGCGTGGCCAATGGCATCGACATCGCAGGCATCACGTCCCCCTGCACAGGGCTACTGGTGAGGCTGATACCAAACAGCAGTGGTGCCAGGATCTAATTGAAGCACAAAGAAAATGTTGCTCGAGATGGTGCAAGATCGAACATCCACAGGCATGACCACATGGAGTTCGGCCATGGTGTTGCCATGTGGGTAGGAAAAGAAATAATTGCTACAGTATTTTCCCCTTAAAATCCGTTTTATCAAGAAAACAAAACCAATGATGGCTCTTTCTAAGGTAAAAATAAATCTGGAGCTAAGCTAGTCCGCCTCTCGCTTCTCTGACCGGAGACTACTTGGGATTAAGGTGGGGGTGATTAACAAAGAACGGTGAGCAAATAAAACTTTCCCTTGCAATATAGGGTCATGGAAAGTGAAGACTATGGTGCTATGGTAAAAGTTGTGAAACTGGAAAATCTTAAAATGGAACGTGAAAGGTGTGATGTGAAAATAGTGGATTTAAGTAAAGTCCAGGGGAAAGATCAATTTGAATAGTCTCTGGAAATTACTCATTATTCTATTTAGGGGGACGGAATGCAGAAAGATAAGGCAATAATCATGAAACATGAAACAGATAAATGTGTTTCTAAAATGAAGTCTTATAGTGATAGATCAATGTTTGTGAAACTAAATGCTGGACCATTGAATAGTTTGATAGTATGAGTGTACATGCCAACAATTGACTACAAGGATGATGAAGTAGAGGAAATATATGATAAAATAGAAGAAATCTTACAACAGGAAGAAATAGAGATGGCGAACACCATCATCATGGGTTATTGGAACAGTGTGGTGTAGAGGCCAGATAAATGATCACCGAATTCTGCCAGCAGAATAAACTGGTTATGACAAACACCTGGTTCTAAAAACTTAAGACAAAACTTTAGACATTGAAGAGCCCATAAGAGATTATCAGGCTCCAACTAGACCATACCCTTGTCAAACAGCGATTCAGGAATATACTGAAGGATGTGAAGACATTTCCAGGTACTGACATCAAATTTAACACCAATCTGCTGGTGATGTACATTCAAAAAGGACTGAATATGATTAGGAGACGATCATGATAAAAGTGAGGTGGGATTTATAAAAGGTAAGAAGCGATAATAGCATTGTGAGAAATGCAATATAATAAAAGTTAAGTGATATGATTAAAGAGAGTATAGGTGGAACAGGGAAATAGAATAATGGTAATAATATATTTTTTATGGTGCTGAATGAAACTTTTGTAAAAGTAAAAAAGACCGCATGATATCCCACGGTAACAGAAATGTTTCAGAAAATAGGAAAAGTAGGAAACGGAAAACCGTCAACAAAGATGACTATATGAGGCTAAACAACAAGTTAAGGAGATAAACAGACGCAGCTAGGAAAGACCATATATAGAAGATATGCGATGAGACTATCCAAATTCAAATAAAAGGAAGATATGACCCGATGTCCCAGAAAGCAAAGTAAATGGAAGGGAATTAAACAAAGCTGTCGAATAGTAACAGATCATGATTAACTTTTTATAATTTGGTAACGCTATATATAAAAACTGTGAGACAAGCAAAGCAACCATGAAAACTAATTATAGAAGATGACGAGGTGGGGGAAGGTGAAAAAGGACCTGGTATTTTAAAGAGTGAAGTGAATAAAAATATAAAGAACACACGAAGAAGGAAAACTGCTGATGATTACGAAGAAATTGAGAAACAATTGATTAATGGTTTTGACAAATCTTATAAATAAGATATATGAAACTGGAAAAAAACCAATGACTTTCTATACGTAACATAGTGGACCTAAATTAAGAATACATGATAGTAAATGTAATGATCACATGACTATTAGCTTCATTTCTCATATGGGTAAGATCATGGCAAGAATACTCAACAAATGACTTACACATAAAATCGAAGTATGATATTAGATGACCAATTTAGATTCATAAAAGGAAAAGGAACAAAAGATTCCATTGAAATGCTGGGAATAATTTTATAGAGAGAGTGCTGAAAGTCAAGGAAGAAGTGTATACTGGTTTCATTGACTGACAAAAGGCTTTCAATAGAGTAGAGTGGAAGAAATTGACGGACATACTCAAGAAGTTTAGGATCAAATGGCGGTACAGAAGTTAGAGTGAAAACCTGTAACTGTAATAGTGATCGGAGGTGAGGCTGACTGATACCGTAGATATGTTTAGGCCAGTCACCTAATTTACTTAATACTATTCTTAACCTCCAAAACTTTTATTTACCACACAATTTAACATCTATACTTAAGAAACAAATACTAAATTTAAATTACATCCAGTTATGCACAAATAGATAAAAAATAAAATAATAAAGAAGAATAAAATAAAATTAGATTTTCCTTTTCCCTTTTCTTCCAGTTGGTCCACCACAGTACTCCCTCCCTTCAGGAGCACCAGCTACCACCAAAATCCATGTTTACAGAGACTTCTAACCCCCTGGAGGAAGGGTATATTCCCCTATCTACCACCTTGGGAGGCGCCCTATCGTACCTTCACCTACCTTCTACAAAACCAATTTTAATCATTTTTTCCTACATAACGTATACGCACAAAATTCCAATCTACTATAATAAACTCCAAACATTTAATTCCACACTTAAATTTACACCAGTAAGTGACATTTTGTCATTGAAGTCCTCATTCCACCAGCCAGCTGAGAATGGAAGGCCTATACCCCAGGCCCAATCACATCAGGCCCCCGCCAGTTCAGGGTTAATCCCATCCTCCTCAGGATCTCCTTCTTACTGTGCAGGGCCGCAGTCTCCACCATTCATCCAGGGTATTCCTACCACGGAAACCAGTAAATTCGAGGGTCCTATTCCTTTACGTACCATTATCTATCCCACTACTACTTACAACTTCAAGACTTACCCACATCTCAATACTTTCTTATGATAAATAATCTAATTATTCTAAATCTAATCTAAATTAACCCTAATTATTCCTGGGTCTCATCGAGTTCCCAGCTACAAGCTACCCATACCTTAGCCAGTTTACAAACATCAAATCCACCCTAATCCGATGCTTCTGAATATGACTTCGTTCCGTCCTGTGTGTCAGAAGTCATCTGTGTTGGTTTCATTACCCATCTTTCTACTCCGTCAGATTACCTCACAGCCCTCTGTCTGTCTATTGCCAGCTGCCTAATTCTCTGTCTTCCAAGGTAATAACTATAGTCAGTCCTTGCTCTTTCAGGAGCAATCGTTGCCATTGAATCAAGGATCCACCACAGCTCTTAGTCTCTTAGCACATCCACTACGTACATACCCTAAATTCCCTCTTGCAACTCCCTTATGGACTCCAGGTTGTCACCGAAGGCCATCACCACGTTTTCCGGTGGAGCCTCCTCTTCGTAATCGCATAGTTTCGTGTTAATCATTGTCATTTAGAGTCGCCTTATACGGATCATGCCCTATGATGAAATGGATCAGCCCCCAGTAGAATTGCAAGAAAGTCAATCGCTCTATGATATCGGGGGGAAAAAACCAAACGTTCTTCTTCCCGTATCATTTTCCTCCCAGCAGGCTTGCCATTCAACGAGCAAGGCCTGATTTATCTCAGTCTTGGATCTCACTCCAGGCCTTAATGATGTTTCCACTCCCCCGATATTTCCTTTCTTGAGCCATTATAAGACAGCGCTCTTCCTAACTTCCATCTGTTGAAATTGTTCTGTATGCCCCTGTCAACATTATAAGCACATTCCCTTCCAAATATCTCAAAATTTTCCTGTAACTGACCTTCTTCAGTTGATGGGCCAATAAACTTTCTCCATATCCCACAATGGAAACGAGTAATGCACTATGATACAATTTTATAATTTTCAGTGGGAGATAAAAGCTCCTTTGCCCGATGTTAATGAACTTGTTAATTACCTTTAGTGCTTTTCCACTCACTAGTTCCATGTGAAGCCCAAAGTTCAATTTCTCATTTAGCGTTACACCTAGTTATCTGTCTACATTTGTCCTAGCCACTTTAGTCTCACCCATCCTAAGTATTGGATCTCGATCAAGCCTTCCCTTCAGCAGCCTATACATGGTCTTCACTAGCGACACTTGCAATTTAACTTTAGTGTACCAACATTTCAGCACCCAAAGGACCAAATTGCACCCATCCTCTAGGGACCTCCTAATGTTACTTTTTACAACCACCAAAATGTCGTCAGAAAAGTCTACAATGCCCTACACCTCAGCTACAGTGGACTTACCACTTTTGTGGTTTTACATGACAGCTAGCAGAAGCTAGCAAATGGTATCAGTTACGCCAACATTGTCTAAAAATAACTTTTGTCACCATATTTGGAAACAATTATTATTTACGAATTACTACTATTATAATTACTAAAAATATTATCAATCACTTTTAACAATACTTCCTCAAAGATTACAGTATAATTTCTCTTTTCATAATCAAATGTAAGAAGAAAAAATCTAGTGATTTCATTTTAGTTTTTCTTTTCATTCTTGTGGCAATTACCGGTTAAATAGAGCGTGAAATTCTACATTTAATGTTACTATATTCAGATATTAATATTTTTATAGCTGCCCTCCTATATCTTTAACATAAATAAATGGTTTGTGATAATAAAGAGGAAATAACATTCAAAATGTTTGTGAAATAATATGAAGTTTAAATCTTGTAAACAACGAGTATTAACACAATGGCCGAATCACTTCCAGAAGACCTCCTTTTATTCTACGTCATCTACTGGCTTTTACCCAGTGGCCATCTTTGTTTACAAGAAATAAGGCCACTTTTAACGTCCTCTTGCTTTTAATAATTAATTTTAATTAAACAGCAAAAGAAAACTTCAATATTAAGCTACGAACTAAACGGTTATTCTCATAACCAAAATATTACACTTTTAAAATACAGTATAACATTGAATTATCGTAAAAAATAGAGTTATTAAAACCACGTGCGTCAATCAACAAGTTGAACAAAATACTTTATATAGTTTAGTACTATTTATTGGTATTTATGCGTGTCTATGCTACCCGTTAATAATTTTATTACTAATTTGAATAGTACAGTGTCTTTTTTGAACATTAATTTGGCTAGTTAGTAATCTGTGTGTTCTTTTGTGAATATTATTTCGTTGTGTGAGCGTGTTATCCTCGGAAAATAAACGGATTTTTTGGTGATCTTTGAATAATTATTTATCTAATATAACATTAAAGCGTGTGATAAAATAAAATAGCGAGTGTTTCTCAGTGATCTATATACTTTATTCGAAAATTTAAGTCTATCAAGACTATAAAATAAATCTTTTAACCCCAAGATTGTGTTGTGTTGCCCTCTAGGCCAAACCTCGAGTTTTAAAATTTTTATATTCCAAAAAAATCTGTGAAGTGTAATAAAAATTACTTTCGAGTCTTTATCTAGTGTTTATTAAATAAATACCAGACTAAGACTTCAAGTTATAAGTTATTGTAATTTTTATTAGAAACTTTGTTACAACTGTTTAAGAGGAGTGAATCTAAAATAGATTTTTGTTGGTTAGGATAGCTTTTGATTTGTCATTGTTATTTATTTTATAGGCCTAAACATATTTTCTAGGATATTGATTGATATTGATATATTGTTAAAACTGTGTAAGAGGAGTGAATATGAAATAGATTTTCGTTAATTAGGATAGTTTTTGATTTATCATTGACATTTATTTTATAGGCCTAAACATATTTTCTAGGATATTGATTTTTGTTTGTTAAATTATTTAAAGTCATTATAAATAGGCCTACATATTAAAACAATATAATATAACAGATTGTAAAGGAGAGCACAAGCCTGAGGTTGTGTAAAACTTTGGTTAAGTTATTAATCTGTCGTTTTGGCAAGACAATTCAACATTTACTTGTAAGAGGCGGTCGACGAATGATGGCAAAAGATTTATAGTTTTGCATGCTGGTTCAAGAAAGGGCTTTGTGGAAGGTGCTGAATTATTGTTTGCATCAAAGAAGACCACAGGAGTTTATCACGGGGAAATGAACGGGGAAAATTTCGAAACCTGGATGAAAAACCAGCTACTGATTAGCCTCGAGGAACCTTCCATTATTTTTCTTAACAATGCTCCATATCATTCTGTACAGGTTAGTGAAAACCTCATACAAGCTTACACAACGCACACACATTAAAGGCATTTTCACTCCAAAAAGTGTTTAAACACTTTCACAACTGTAATTTCCACATTTTAAAAATCAATCTTATTATCTAAGCTAATTTGTAAAATAGATTTATACACTAAAGTCTTTAAGTATCTCTATATCAAGGATGTCTAGTCACAACACCAAAACTTTCTTTTTGTCCTTAATTGGTTTTATCCAAGTTTTGTAAATAAAATTTTAATATTATATGTGAATTTTAGACTTGTCAAGCCATGTTTTAATTCAGTTGATGTTAATCACTTTATTGTAGATTTTTTTTTTATATTTTGAAGCTCATTAAAAGCAAAGCAAAATAAAATCAATTTTTTTTAAATATTAAAAGTCAAATAATCCATATAACTATTTATGAGTTTTCAATCTAAGTTTTAACTTTATTACCACTCCTTACTTTAAACTACTTTAGAATGTTTTCTGATTATTATTATTATTATTATTATTATTATTATCGCACCGTCTTTATACCCATTTGGGTTATACGCACTTACACTAATGTGTAACAGTAGGATAATTGTGAAATGAAATGGAGGACCTACAGTGCTCATACCACTTCTTTGGTGCTGACTGACAGCTCACGGCTGAGGAATGAACCCCGGACCCTCAGTACAGAAGTCTGACACCTTACCCCTAGACCACCAGGTCACCAACATGTTGTAATACTCTTAAAAATGTTTGACTTTTTTTCCTATTTGTAGTAATTGATATTCAGATTTTTCACATTTATTAATGTTGTTAATAATACTAATATTAACAAAAAAAATTGATTTTTTTTGATAATTTTCTATAAGAAAATTGAAATTTTTTTATTAAAACTTTATTTATTACAATAAAAACTGATATGGGATTAAATGCTATTTAAAAAAATATATATTCTTGAAAAAATTAATAATACTAGGCCATCAACATATCAAGGTCAACAATATATAGAAAATAAATAAAACAGTCATATAAGGTTCTTGTATAAACTTAAAATTTGACTGTCAGAAGTGACAGCTGCTAAACACATGGTTTTGCAGATCATATGGTCCGGCGTAGGGATACATAATTTGTTCTGGTTACTTTTCAGAGCTGTCAGATGTCAGCTGTGAGCTGTCAGTCAGCACCAAAGAAGTGGTATGAGCACTGTAGCCCAGGCTTAAGTCTAACATTCCAGAAGATTGGACCCCTTACCGATCTCTGAGAAGTTGACGCTGCTTCCTTCACTTCTTCACTCCACTCCGTCTGTGTTCCCATTCCCTTCCTATCAACAATCTGCGGTACAATCACCCCGTCACAGTCCCCCTCATGCACCCCTATCCACACCCCACAACCCCATCCCCACTCCTTACATCCACTTCAACAATCCCAATTGGAACCACTTTCAATTAAAAATAAGAAGAGGAGTGAGGCAAGGATACAGTTTGTAACCCAGTTTCTTCAACTTTTATGGAAAATGGCTGGTCAGAGATGTCCTGGAGAGATGTAGCCTATTCAGAATAGAAGGATGCGTCAACTCCACAGTAAAATACGCAGATAAACTAACATTGCTTTACAGAAATTAATAATAGTTGCAAGAAATGATGGACCATCTGGTAAATATAGAGAGAATATATAGCATAGTGATCTACTTTGAAAAACTAAAAGTTTCAAAAATAAAAATAAAACTGAAATATAAAATTGGAGACCAGGATTTGGAAAGCATAGAACACTTAAAGTACTTTGGAAGTTTACTGACAAAAGACGTATACTGCACCAAGTATAATAGGTCGTGGATTACCATGGTCAAAGAAGTTTTCGACAAGAAGAGGTTAGTGCTCACAAGTAAGTTAAGTTTGGAACTGATGAAGAAACTGATGAAACACTAAAACTAGAGCATCGTGCTGTTGGAGAAGAAACTTGGACTGTGAGGAATGTGGAGAAGAAATACTTGGAGTGCTTTGAAATGTGGTGTTGCAGAAGACTTTAGAAGATCAGGTGGTCAAACAGGGTGACAAAGGTAAAAGTCCAAATAAGACGGGGTGAGAAGAGAAACATTTTGAATGTTAGTCTTCGGTACAAAACAAATTGGATCGGACACATTCTTATGAGTAACTGGCTTCTGCACAACTTCATAGAAGGCAAAGTTGAGATAAAGAGGATCTTCGGAAGAAGGAGGATTCAAATACTCTATGAGTTAAAGGCAATTCTGAGAGATGAAGGAGGAGGTATAGTACAGGGAACATTGGCATTCTAAGTTAACTGTCAAAAGGAATGGACCTTTTGTAATACAGAACACCTGGTAGTAATAATAATAAAAATAATTACTATTTCAATTTCCTTTATTATAGTGTGGGCCAAAAGTCGTGATACCTGTGACAAGTCAGCACTGAAAAGTACATAAGTACCTTGCAAATACATTTGAGAAAATAAGATAAGCAATCAGATAAATAATTATATATTATACTGATGAATTATGAATAGTTATGAAAAATAGAAATTAATAACAATAACAATAAAATATAACATTAATGAAAAATAACTAAACAGTAGTAAAGCATAAATATTTAAAAACAGTAACAATAAGCATAATTAAATCAAAATTATGAACAGTACATTTAAATATTAGAGGTAGAAGCTCTACAGGGTGATTAGTAATAAAAAAAGGTCCTTCTCTGAGTTTGGCTTTTCTTTTATCATAAAAGTATAATTCGAAAAATATAGAATTGGCTATATGAATGCAATGGCCTAGAGGGCTCACCTTATAAGAGTTATCGAGAAAAGGATTACTAGAAACCCGAGAAGGGATATGATATTAATAATAACAAATTTATATAATCATATAATAGGGGATATATAATAATAATATATTTACATTCCTTTCTCATATCTGATAGTTAATTTCACTCCGAGGAACATCCGTTGTTCTCGGCTATTATATTGAATGTACCAGAAACCATTATTTATTCGAAATTATGACAAAGCCAGTGCTATAATTTTACATTTTGATGAGTACGGTGTTTTAGTGAATACTAAAATTTAAAAACACATATCTTATTTGCATTACTAAGCGTACAACAGACCCCCTCTTTTGAGAGATTCATCAAATCTATTGAGAGTAAAAGAAATGTATGGAGGGTTGGCCCGCCAAACCACCACCTTTTTACACCTATGTTGATCTTTTAATTTATTTTGTATTAATTGGTATGTTCTTTTAGCCACTTTTAATTAGGTACATCCGGCTGTTTCTCTATCAGGTGGCCCTGCTCGTGTCGGTCACTTGATTGTCTATCACGTATCCTGTTTTACGGGAGCTTACCTACCAGCTGGCCCTGCTCGTGTCGGCCACTTGATTGTCTATCACGTATCCTCTTTTACAGGAGCCTACCTAGTAACTGGTCCAAGTCATTCCAGCCACTTCACCCACACAGCCTTGCAAATATGTTTGTATATCTTTTCGGTAATTTGGTTGTGTAGCAATTTCTATGTTTCTAAAAATTTCCGTACAAGATATAATAGATTTTTTAAGAAAATATTTATGAATGTGTGTAACAATTCATTTAATTATAGATTCATGTAGGATCTAATACTAAAAAAAAATCTGTGGTGTGTTTAAATAATTTTCTTAATCTACATTTAATTTACTCTTTAAGGGAGCAAGATTATTTATCATTGTTCCATAATGACTATGTTTACAATATAGTATATGGTGTAATCACTAAGGTAGTACTGCTAAGGGTAAACGATGAGTACATAGCTCAGCGCTCAAACCTGATTACTCGATATATGCATAGCACCAGTATACACATATACAAAGTCTTTAATTAATACCTGTCTTTATTCTAATCATGGAATTAGTTATTTTTTTATGGAGCATTATAATATGTCCATTGAAGTTTATTTTCTGTTGTTGCTTAATTTAATCCTTTCTCCTCTGACAATACACGAAATCCTTCATGTACTTCTATTCATAAGGTTACAACCAAACGGGAAAGGACTACAATCTCATGGCTGCTGACTGGTCACCAGCTTCTGGTGCTGGTATTATTGTATCATCACTCATCGCTGCCGATATTGGGGAGAAGATCGCGGAATTCATCGACTTCCTATCGACCAAAGGCTTGAGCCCATCTAAGATCAGTTTGATCGGCTACAGTTTGGGCTGCCATGTTGCTGGCACCGCTGGCTTCAGGGTCACGAGTGGAAGAGTGGGAACAATTATTGGTAAGATATTCCACGGGCTTAGTTGAAGTTACCTCCTAAAATCCAAGCCTTCTGAAATTTCAGATAAGTTGACTCAGCTTGTAGACGTTAAGGGCCAAATCTAATTGAAGCCGGATTTCTAGGTATCTGGAAAACTGGGATAGCTGAGAGCACATGTGTCGTTTTTGAGGTTTAAATACCACTAAAACAATACTCAATTATCTTAGAGTGTTCGGTAAGGAGTCTAATAAAATAACTTAATTGTTTAAAATAAGACTGTGTCTCTGTTACTAACCATTTACTTCCATCACAATATAACAGTATGGGTAAAACACCGCTGAAAAAAGATTCTACGGTACTTTTTCATGGTGATTTTTAAATATGAAGTTTAAATAAAAGGTTTTAATGGTAAATACATGGTGAAACGCTCATTTTATATTTTTGAGCATACCATTTGTTAAATAACGTGGAATACTTGAACGTTTGCAACACGTCCCAGAGCTTTATTTAGTTGAGGGCTTTCTCGTGTTAAGAAAAAAATAGATGCAATATGATTTCTACAAATGACATTCTTAGAAGTCAATGTATTCAAAAGAAAATTCCAGGATTGAATGGGGAGTCACTCAAGAGATTAATAATATAGTTGGTCTAAATTTAACGTTCGCTATTCATGTTAAAGCAAGAATAATATAATGCATATTACAAAGAACATGTGGCTGTTTATGATGTATACCTCGCCAAGAGATACATATGATGTGGTAGTGGAAGAGTTTCTACTCTCCACCAAAGAAACATATTTTAAAACGGGTAAAGCGCTGACTAAGCATCTGAACAGTACTTTCAATTAATTAAGCCTCGCTCGGAATAATCTTTGCTGAAAGTACTTGTCAGGAGCATAAATATAGGCATAGTGTAATAGTATTATGAAGGTGGGCTTAAACGATTCAAAAATATATTGTTTACTCTAAACATTATCTTATTCTTTTATAGAAAGTAAAAACTGATACTGCTTGTCAAAAGTGATAAATTCAGAACATTTTATTTGAAGAGAGAATTCACGAAATATGATTTAGTAGCATTGGTATCTGTCAAATACCTACCTACCCTTCACTAGTAATTAATGCAATCTATTCTAGTTCTTTATTTGAACAAGCTAAAATCCAAACAACCTCAACAACTAATTAATAACTTTACCTGAAGTAAGAAAGCCAAGACGTCGTTAGTTTTGGGGAAGTAATTGTTTAACTACTTTACCATTTTATGAAGGAACGTAAATTAGAGCATACTTCATTCAAACAAAACTAAACTAGATGAAATCCATAAGATAACGAAACAATTTGAAGCAGATAATCCAATATTATAAGCTATTTTGTAGATGATACAGCACTATCAGCTGTGCTAAAAATCAAAGTGTTAGTTTCCTTGTGAAGAATATCCATTTTGTGACAACGCTGTAATAAATAGCATAGATGTGTCCAGTAATTATCTGCAGAATATAAGCATGGGTTGATTTCAAGTATAAAATAATTATCCTTCGTTAGCCCTGAAAGGAATTAAGCCTACGTTACATGGTTCCCCTATGGCGCAGCTCGTAAAATATGGCCATATTGTATTCCATCAAGGTATCAATGCTACCCCTTAGGGTAAGTGGAGTGAAATTTTATATTGCAAATTAAAAAATAAGAAAAAAAAGCTGGCCTGAGCATTATAATCGAACCTCAGACATGCGAATAATTAATTATGGACACGTAGTACATTTGCCAGCAAAGTCATAGGTCTTAGGTTAAATTCCCATCCGTGTTTAGATTGAAAGGAGGGTTCACAATGATAACATAGGCAAATGATACATTTGGAATATAGCAGACATTCTACCAGAACCATTAGATACACTGGCTAAATATCAGACTCCTCTAGTCTGTCTTGTTGATGATGAGGAGGTCAATAGTACGAACTCCACTTTGGTTTACTGAGGAGTTTCTTACTTTTTTTTTTATTTCCCAGCTTCTATTTCGACATGCCTTACTCATTCCTAAGCCCTTGCATATTCTAATTAAATAGGTATAGATTTGACGGATAGTAAGACAGGGTGAAAAAATGTATTTTTTACAAACAAATTATGACTTATGTTTGTTGTTATAGCTCTGGAACCTTTGAGACCTGTGTTTAACCTTTTTCCTTCCAAGTTAAGGTTAACTCGGGAAGATGCAGATTTTGTTGTAGTGATCCACACAGAGGTTGGAGATCTAGGTTATGTTGGGGATCTAGGCCATGCGGACTTTTACCCAAATGGAGGGGTCGACCAGCCAGGATGTGACCAGGATTCTATTGAAATAGTTATGAGTGAGTTCGTTGATGCAATTCTTAAATCGATTTAACTCCACGCAAAATTATTTCCCTCCAAAAATGTAAATATTCATAAATAATTCAACATAACTTGTGTTTGAAGAAGCACAGTTAATTTTAAAGGCTGGACATTTGTTTCAAATAGTCCTTCAATGAATATAGACGAAATGATCGTTACTGTTTAGTAGGAAGGTGGTAGTGGATACCGTGACTCTTACATCTCGTGGCTAGAAGAGCAATCCCCCCTTTCATATAGTAAGGTGAGGATGACTATAAAATCAGGTGAAATGGCCTAATTTTTAATAACATATATTTATTTGCCATAAACAATAAAAAGATACATTATACAATATAAACAAACATAGAGCGTGAAGTGCGTCTTTCTTCCTAACAAGAAGTAGTTCCATATAGATCATGGAGACCATAACTCAACAATGTAAGTATGCATCAATGCAACAAAGCAACAATGCGTGATGAACATAATTAAACATGTCAGACAACAATGCGTGATGAACATAATTAAACATGTCAGACAACAATCCCACTTCACTCAAGTCTATGGTCCCAGGTTCAAAGAACGTCTAATTCAACAAAGTGATCTTTATAGTTTATGATATGCAAAAGTCCCGCGTAACACACAGGCGTGAAGCGCTCATAACCCCTAACAAATATCATAACGTTATACAACTATAACAAACAATAGTGGATCAAGTCCACTCTACCTTATTAGTGCCCTGTCTCCTAACAAAAGTAATCTACCCAGACAACAGCTAATCCTAAGCGTGCCCACATATAAATACTAAATAGGTAGTAATCCCAAGACGTAGAGTTTATCTCTGCGTATAAGTTACAATATAAATGTTCCAATAAAGCCAACAGGCACAATAAATGGGGCCGGAGCCCGAAAAGACGGCAGAAAGGTGACGACATTTAAGTTACAGCGAGAAGCGCATGCCGTAGTACGTTTACATACTCAAACTAAGATTTAGTGAGCCAAACAATAATTAGAATATTTCCCCATTACACTGAAATATAAATTTGGTATAGACAATAACAATACTAATAATCCCCTGCTCTACGTCACCGTTCTCACCTCGATAGGCTGGTGGTGTAATAAGTCATTATAGACCACTAACGCACCACTATATATACAAAGTTAAAGTTGACAGAGAGGGGGAGGGACGCGAGGAAAGGGAAGGAAGGAGAAGCGTAAGAACGGGGTAACGAGATGGTGCGAGAAACGTGTAGAATATCCTAGAAACTTGACGTGGCCGGAAGAAGCAACTATCTTCCTTTGTTTCCCGCCAGTCTCGGGTTTGACGCTAGGTGGTGCCTGTCGAACGCTCCGTGAGTCTGTCGGGTGGTTGTTTAAAGTGAGGTGGTCGGTGCTTGTGCCGTGCGTCGTCGCTCGTCTTAGAGGTTCGGTGAGTGTCCCCCATTTTATTAAGCCATAACTCGTAAGTTGTTACATCTGTCTTGTAACTTGTTACATATGTATGTATGTATTTATGTATGTATGTATGTATGTATGTATGTATGCATGCACGTATGTACGTATGTATGTATGTATGTATGTATGTATGTATGTACGTATGTATGTGTGTATGTATGTACGTATTCACGTATATACGTATGTATGTATGTATGTATGTATGTATGTACGTATGCACGTATGTAGGTATGTATGTATGTATATATGTATGTATGTATGTATGCATGCACGTATATATGTATGTATGTATGTACGTATGCACGTATGTATGTATGTGTGTATGTATGTACTTATGCACGTATATACGTATGTATGTATGTATGTATGTATGTATGTATGTATGTATGTATGTATGTATGTATGTATGTATGTATGTATGTATGTAATGTACGTATTGTACTGATCGCCTCATTGTAAGTTGACCAGGTACACTTATTAAGTTTAATGGAAAATTTATATCTATTGCCAAGACTGAAAGAGAGCATCATTAGTTAATTAGTATAGTAAATAGATAATTAATCAATACAAAAGGAGGTTAAAATAGTTATTCAAAACACGTGGTTTCCCACGTGATTAATTTTAAATCATAACCCAATTACAAAAGGACTGTACTATTTATTAAACGAATAAAATATATTAAAACATAATAAAAGATTAAGATTATAAAAAGATAATAAAACATAATAAAAGATTAATTCAAAATAAAAGAGAACATTTTCATTTACTACATTACCGATTTGTTCAAGATATTAATAAATGATATCTCCTGTAGAACAGAAAAAAAATCAAAATTAATTAATACAAAGACAATAGTCTTCAAACATCATACTTAATCCCTTGTTCTATTAAATGTTAAACAACGTGGTTTATAGGATGCCGATTGATACAAAAACCATAATATAAAAATAACCAGGCCTTGTGGCCGACAATTTCTAGGTTACATTAGAAAACCACAAAAATACATAATAAAAATCCGAAACATAAAAGGTAATTAATTAGACAAAAAGAATTACACGGAAACTTTAACCCATAACTTTAAAAACAAGAAAGAGATAAAAAAGGAAAAAGATTACATGTTAAATTTAGAAATGATTTTAGAATAAAATTAAAAATAAGAAAGAGAAATAAAAAATTATGTCTCACGTTGTTCAAATCCAAAATGAGAAAGGCCGAGGTAAAGTCGTAATTTTTCTTAACAGGAAATTGTGATTAATGAATAGGCCAATCAGAGACTTTTAAGAAAAAAAAGGACCAATTATAAATAATTGAAGACTTTACATTTTTAAATAAAAGATATAAAAGAAACATTAAAGGAAAATTACATATCTAAAAAAGGTACAAAGAGATTTAATTACTTAACACATATTGAAATAATAGTTTAAAAAGATTATTAAAACTTCATACTCCTAATTTAAAGTTTGTCCCCTAGGCTTCGCCACTCACCATTACCAGTAACGTCAAGGTCGATAGAACTTAGGTCCGTTCATCATTAACAGTACAGTATGCACGTATGTAGGTAGGTATGTATGTATGTACGTATGTACGTATGCACGTATGTATGTATGTATGTATGTATGTATGTATGTATGTATGTATGTATGTATGTATGTAGCCTATGTATGTATGTATGTAGCCTATGTATGTATGTATGTATGTATGTATGTATGTATGTATGTATGTAGCCTATGTATGTATGTATGTATGTATGCATGTATGTATGTATGTATGTATGTATGTATGTATGTATGTATGTATGTAAGTATGTATTACGTATCTACGTACTTATGTACGTATGTATGTATGCACGTATGTACGTATGCACGTATACACGTATGTACGTATGTATGTATGTACGTATGCACGTATGTAGGTATGTACGTATGTATGTATGTACGTACGTATGTATGTATCTACGTATGTACGTACGCATGAATGTACGTATGTACGTATGCACGTATGTATGTATGTATGTATCCTATGTATGTATGCATGTATGTATGTATGTATGTATGTATGTATGTATGTATGTATGTATGTATGTATGTATGTATGTTTGTATGTATGTATGTATGTAAGTAATTTGTATTTGTAAGATATTTAGTTAAAAATAATATCAAATAAATAAAATGTTTAAGCAATCAATTTAAAAGTTATAACGTTTGGCTGTAATGAATTCACCTCTAGAATATAATAGGAGCCAAACGATTGGGTACAAAATAAATAGACCTTCACATGTAGGCACGGGCTGAAAGGCGTATTTTCTGGTTTACTGGTGAAGGGGAGGTTTGGATATCATATCCAATCGGTGTACCAAGATGTTTTTCTCCTAAATGGTTTCACACTATGCCTTAATCAAGTATTAATACTCTTTCTTTAAATGTTACTTTTCTCATTTCCACATCCTTATTGTAAATATGTATATATCTCGCTCAGGTGATAAGCATATAAGCACCAAATAATGCAATTTTTTTTGTAATTCTTATGTTTGCAATTATTGTTGGCCATAGCAATCAAAATAAAAATTATCTTTTATAGTAGGATTTTAGTAAAGTAAAGCTTGATTCGCATTATCGCTGAAAAGTGAGATTGGAATCTGCTTGAGTGGTGCAGAAATTCACATATCATTAAAATGTTGCGTGGAATCATATTGTTTTGCTACGTAAACTTAAAACAAATCGTCAAATATTTTATTGTCTTAGTGCATAAACAGAACCTTTAGATTATTGTCAGAATAGATGTTTTATAATTATTGTGTTGTGTAGTGAAACTAATCAACACAGAACAAGAAAAGCACACAAATGTTTTTAACGATTTATTTCAAATCATTTCCCAACAGTAGATACCACTGTATGCTTGTGTCTCGCTTTATAAGTGCATGTGCGCATGGACTCACTTGAATTAGTCGCATGTGAACACTGATTGAGTTGGCTGGTTTTGAAATAACCCAATCAGATGTTATGGAGAAGCACGGATAAGGCTGAGAATGTTTCTATCAGTGCAAAGGGATATACGTAGTCCGCGCTGATTTCTAGTGAATGGCTTAGCGCTCATCACGTGGCCAAATTTCAGTTTTACTCATGTTTTTCGGTGAAATTGTGAATACAAAGTAGTAACGTAAGTAATGTGTGATGAATTTAAACAAATCTAATTGATCCAGTTATAATAATTGTGTATTATCATTTCAGACATCTGTAGTCATTGCCGCTCCAAAGATTACTTCGTTGAGTCCATTACGAGCCCCATCATTTTCAACGCGACTCTGTGCTACAGCTGGAATGACTACATCAAGGGGAGATGCAAGGAAAACCCTACTGTAGCTATGGGAGCATACACCCCGACCAGGTTATTAAATACCTTTTACTTTAATAGCTAAAATACGTACTTTTAAAAATATGCCTTTCCGTTTTTAAACTTTGTGACCGTTTTGAAGATAAATTACGTGTTCATATAGTCATAACGAAGGAAACTTTCAACAAGAAGAGGTTACTGCTGACCAGCAAGTTGAATTTGGAGCTGAGGGATAAATTGATGAACTGATAAATGTGGATCATCACGCTGTATGGAGCAGAAACTTGGATTTTTAGGAAGATGTAAAAGAAATTATTGAAGAACTTTGAAATGGGGTGCTGAAGATGACTTGAAAGATTAGATGGACAGACATGGGGACAAATGAAGAATTCCTAAGAATAGTGGGTGAGAAGACAGCCATTTTTGATGTGATTCTTCGGTGAAAGGCAAACTTGATCGGACACATCCTTAGGTGGAACTGTCTTCTGCACGACGTCATAGAAGGAAAGGTTGGGGGAAAGAGGATCTTAGGAAGAAGGAGGAGTCAAATACTATATGACTTGAAGGAAATAAGAAAAATCTGATAGCCGAAGGAGGAGACAGAGTGTAGGGTGCATTGGTGGTCTATGTTCACTGGCAAAAGGAAAGGGCCTGTCGTAAGACAAAACACCTAATAAAATACTGTATAGTCAAATGTTTACTACTGAAACTACTGCTACAGTTATGATAATATTGTAGAGTATGTTCTATTTAATATTTAAAAGCTATTTCCAACCCCAATAACAACTAGACTAAATGTTAAAATTAGCTAATGAAAAACTAAGATTTGTAAAACTGTACCATATTATAATGCTCCCGACACTTAATAATAGTTGTATTAACAAATAATAATACTATTGATGTATTTTCAGTGCCAGAGGAAGATACTATTTGAGTACGAACAGCGAGTCACCATTCACACAAGAATCAAGTTATGTGGCTGTTTAGCCAATTGGAATGCTACATGCCTTGATTAATTGTAATAAAATATGTACAATACATTAAACCTTGTCATATTAAAACGTTCACTCGATTTACATTATTTATCTATACTATTGTGATAATAAGATATTAATTTTAGACCTAAATGAGGGTTTTATGGCATATATATATATATATATATATATATATAATATTTACTTTACGTTGTATCCAACAAATAGAACAGTGGTGGGATAGTGTAATGATAATTTTTACAGTACTATTATAAAAATAATAATCTTATAATAATAATAATCTTTAACCGGGAAAATAATATATTTCCTCTGGTTCAATTCAATCAGTGTAAGAGAAATCAGTGTATTCTCTTTACCTATATACTTGTGTTTTAGTTGGGCGCCACCCCTACCTAGTATCAAGGGGAAAAAATAATAGTCATAAGAGAGAAAAAAAACCTTTACCTCGGTTATCAACTAAGTGGCACGACGACTCTCAACCTCGGGACCTCTGGGTGAACTTAAAACTAAAAACCATGACCAATATAGATTAAAAAAATGGATTGTTGAAGAAAAATATAATTTAGGCTAAAAATAAAAATGAATGTATGAAATAACCATTGTTGGCACTTTTGTGAGTTTATTGTTGTTTCCCTTTTGTCCACATCCAAATCCTACACTATGGAATTCCGGTTAATTATAATTCTAAATTAACAAGGTATAGCACAGTATTGTTGACCAAAAGAAGAGAAAAAAAATATATATATACAATCAGTAAAATTAATAATTAGACATAAAATATAATGTTAATTATTTCGTAGTATTAGTTTGTCTTTCTGGAAGTGAATAAGTTCTGATTTATTTAGGAAAGAGAAAAGAAATGATTACAATAATCAAAAGTTGAAGAGTTGGTTTTACCTCACCCATGTATAATTAGTCCATACTGAAACACCATCTTCATAAATTTGTTTCACTTCAAATTCTTCCACAATTTAAATGAGCAATAAATATTGTAGCTCTTACACACACTCTTGGCTTCTTTTTTTTACTACTTTCACTTTAATCTTCCACCTTTGAATCTCTATAAAATAACTTGAATTGGGAGCCCACATCCATTTGGCTCCATGTTGGACCACCAACCACGAAGAAGTCCGCACTCTTTTAAAAACCTTCCAATCTTTTCAAATTTAAAAATGTTCTAATCTTACTTCCAAGTCCAAAGAGAATGCTAATATATAACGAAAATGAATTGTTGGCTATAGACTAGGGAGAAAATAAAATTGAAATGTAGGTTTAATATAAATATTATAATATAGCCAATTGAATATGAATAATGTTTTTAATAAAGAATTAAATGTCTATTTCCTTCTGTTAAAACTTGAACAGCCCGCTTGATTTTTTCTTCTTTCCCAAATCACGAGGTCTACTCATTCGTTTGATAGCACTGCGCATGCGTTAAGACAAACATGGCCGACCTTCAAAATAAATACAGAGTCAATCACACTTCTTAAAAGGATAATTAATATGCTTAATAAAGGTAAGTGTTCTTCCTTAAATCAAAATTCCTTATTTAAATTATTTCAAACAATGTTTTACGTCGTTCCTTCCTTCCTTTTACTTTATTTAATAGATGTAAACAGCATCATCAGTCAGGCCAGCGACCAGCTGACGAACTTCGAAGATTTCACGCGAAATTAAATTAGAAATAGTTCACAAAAGTAGAAAAAAATAGGGAAATACAAGGTAGGGTGGCAAATTACATCACAATAGATAGACCATATAGAAAAAGCTATCAAGTACCTATAATGTAAAGCATCTGCTTCAAACATTTTTTTAAACTTTTACAAGATTTTTTATACCTATTATTAATTCGTTCTCCTTGCAAAATCTTAAAAGTCACTAATATACACCCAACCCAAAACGCAAGAGGTTGGTAATTTCTTATCTGTAAGGGAATAAATAAAATCTACATATAGATTGAAATTTAATTAACACTTGTTAAAACAGTTGATTAAGACAGTTGTCGGAGCGTGTTGGTGTTGTATGCAGTTGGTTTAGAAAGTTGTCGTGTGTGTGTGTGTGTGTGTGTGTAAGAAGTGGTGTAGCGTGTGCCATGAGTAGCACTTACGAAAGCTACGCGGTTTGCGAGTATTGCGTTATTGTCGTTTCGTCATGGTTGGATTCAAACGTATCAGACCTCCGCTGTTCTAATAGTGGTCTTGAACAATAATTAGCTCATACTTTCTACGAAATTCTCATGAATGTGCGTCATACGTATAATATAAACAATAAGTGTAGACAAATGTTATATGTGACACCACC
The DNA here is from genome assembly GCA_902151425.1 of Timema shepardi. Classification (NCBI taxonomy): domain Eukaryota; kingdom Metazoa; phylum Arthropoda; class Insecta; order Phasmatodea; family Timematidae; genus Timema; species Timema shepardi. Next base: position 43,908 of record CABFVX010001735.1, read on the forward strand.
ACTCTAACTATACAATCCACTTCATTAGTGAACAATAAATGATTAATAATTTATGTATGGGACAAGCTTAATGAGAGTATTAAAAAAATGAAAAGGTGGAAAAATACTCATTAAGCTTGTCCCTTACATAAATTATCATTATTTTCTCCTTACTAGGATAATATGAATATAAATACAATAAATGATTAAGTTTACCAAACTAGTGTGGTTTATTTTCTTCAATTCAAATTTTGTTAACTTTACTAAACTTACAATTGTATTGTCATACTACTATCTCTATACATTATTTTACAATTAGATTGGTTTTCCTTGGAATATAAAAAATATACAAAAACAAAAATCTAAAATGAGAGAAGGCTAACCTCACAAATCTTCCGACAAACTCTACCCAATAAAGATGGATAAAATTTAATTATACAGGCAAATAATACAACAGAATCTTTTCAAAAAACAGAACATTAGAATTTCTTTTGGAGCCAACAACACATTAAAAAACATTTCAAAACCACTACTTTCAACTCTAAACATAAATTTAACAAAAGTAGTATCTACAAAGTGGCATGTCAATGTAAGGTCGTATATAAAGGAATAAACCAGAAGGAACACTCTAACTCGATATACTGATCACAGTAATGATATTAAATACAATAGATGCAAATCTTAACTCGATGAACATTTAAAATAGTTTGGTCCCTAACCAACATCAATCAATAAAAATATGAAACTTTTACAATACTCATATCATGATATTTATATATATAATATGCTCGAGGTATTGCCCCTCCCATTCCAACCCTTCTTAGTAGATCAAAAGCTGCCCTCCAAAATAATTTCTTGGTTAAAATTTACCAGAAAGTGTTAATTTATACCTCAGTCATCGATCAGAGTGAGCAACTTTTTGTTTGTCTTTTTTCGGTCCTCGCACACAGACATAGATAGTATCGTATGCGTGGTATCATATTGCCACGATGGTCCCGCACACCGAGATCGTAGATTCGTCGTATACCCCAAGAGCTTGTTTTCCACCCACACACTACAATTCTCTTACGTAGATACGACGTGTGCCCCAAGAGCTTGTTTGCCACCCACACACTACAATTTTCTTACGTAGATACGACGTGTGCCCCACGAGCTTGTTTCCCCCACCACACCCTACAGTTCTCTTACGTAGATACGACGTATGTCCCAAGAGCTTGTTTCCCCCACCACACCCTACAGTTCTCTTACGTAGATACGACGTATGTCCCAAGAGCTTGTTTCCCCCACCACACTCTACAATTCTCTCTCGCCCTCTGAGAGCAGCGCAGTGAGAATAAGCGAGTGTATTGTTGTTGTTCTGTTACTTATAATGAATGATACCTTGTCTTATTCCTCTGATGAGGACATTGTGGTAGCGGCTATGTTGCTGGAGCCAGAGAAAAAGAAGTGGATACATTATATCAATGAGAAAAGATAAGTGTTTGGAGAGTTTTTTACACTGTTTGAGGATTTGATCCACATCGATAAAAAGGTTTTCGTATACGTTAGTTAGCAGTTAGCGCATTTGCTGTTGAGGAAAATCATGAAAAAAAAATTGTTGAAAATATGACTCGAGTAGTAAAGTTACTTTGTTCATCTTAAGAATTATCTAGTACGTCATTTCAGCCTTTTTCATTATTGTACATGGCTTTAGGGAGGTTACAACGTAGCCTACTTTCTCCTGTACCATTTAATAATGTTATAGTCTGCATAATTCAATATTAGCATATTTAAGTTAGTACGAACGGTTTATTATACTAAACCTTAACAAAAAGAATAGAAGTATGAAGGTTGAATGGGGTGGAAGGTGGTTGCTGTTGAGGAACATCACGATCAGAAAGCATAGGAGGTTGAAGGTTGAATGCAGTGGGAGCTGGTGGCTGTTGAGGAACATCATGAGCCAGTTGAGGAGGCATGGAAAGTTGATGATGGGAAGCAAGAGGATACTTTGAATGTTTAGGGAGGGACTGAGGGACATTTTGATGAGGTAGAGATATCATGGGTTGCTGATCATTGGATGCATGGGATTGCAATGCTTGTTGAGAATAAATTTTAAATCTGTCCAGGGTAATAGCTGTACTCACATTCTAATACTTTTATCTCATACTGAGAGACCAAGTTAAATATTTCAGCCCTAGCAGGGATACTTGAAATTATTTGGGCAGCTGTCGAAATGATTCTTCAATGGCTGAAAAACCTTACTGGTGTGTTAGAGGAATGTTTGAGAGGGTGCAGTGGGGGTAGACAACGGCCGCTATGACAGTATCGTACGTCTTTTTTCCGTTTTCAAAGCGGAACGGAAAACCACGCACCGTACGTATACGATACTATGCTGCTACCAGGGTTCTACGACGGGTGTCGGAGTACGCAGCTTCAGAGCAAAGCATGGTAAGAGAAAAACATACGATACTTGTACGATACCGTACGTATACGATACTATGTGGGTGCGCGAGAACCTTTAACATAAATTTGTGGACACACCTATGTAGTTACAGTGGATCTCAAAGACACTACAGCACGAACTTAGTCAATTACTGAAGCAATAACTCAAGGTTCTGAGGACTAAATTCAATTGTATATCTACTTGATGATCAAAATAATTTCCCTAATAATGTCATGGGTTTCGTGGGTTATAATGGCAAAGTGAATAAACACACAAATAATCCTTTCAAACAGCAGTCAACCTTTTCAAACTCTGCCGTCGCTGAAATCTTGAAACAACCTAGCCACGAATGACAACCTGTCTTGCAGCTGGCCCACATGACGGCTATGTTGGACGCTAAAAGGAAATAATTGAATCAACATTTATCTCAGCTGTTAGAATAATTCCTCAACCAAGGAGTTATTTTAAATAAATGTAAAATCAGAATTAATTATTTTAATTATTTCAGTTAGTTTTATGTAATCGATGTGTGTATATTTTCCATTTATTTAAATATATATTATTTATTAATTCTGATTTGATTCGGGTTAATTATTAGCTTGCTTAGCTACACGCTACTACAAGAAGATTTTAGATGTTCAATTGTTTTGAATGGAAGGTTTATTTCAATGGGGTTTGTTAAAATTGAATCACTTTTAAACTAGTGGGAAACTGTTTGAATTTACAATGAGAGATCTTTTAAATAGGTCATTTTAATAGAAATCAACATGTGATTAAAAAAACGAACATGTGATGCTCTTGGCGTAGCTAGATAGTTCTACTATATCTGCTGTAAAGGTCTCTGTAACCGGACGTTTGATATCAGTGTCAGATATCCGTAATATGAGCCGTATCTAGGTGTGCAAACACGTAGTCCCAGTGCTTGGTAAAACAGTTGAAGTCAGATGCGCCTCTGTGTTAACTGCTGTTTCAGCTGTGCTAGTGACTGTGGTGTGACATAGATGCCTCTGGATTGATCAGTTTTTCTGAAATGGGAATTAAGATCAAGCTGGCGTGAACTATATTATCGACATCCTAGTGAAGAGGTTAAGACCATTGACCTTTGACAATGGTCAGAGGAATTTTAGTGAAAATGTGTCCGTTCAGCGAAAGTGTGCATTGAACGCCATAAATGTATAAGTGTTTGATAGTGGTTATAGACAGGTTATGATAGTGGTTAAAACAGTTGGTTGAGACCAATGTCAGAGCGTGTTGGGGTTGTCGGCGGTTTGTTTGTGTAAGAAGTGATGTAACGTGCACCCCATGAGTAGCCCTATCGGAGGTTAGCAGTGAACCAATAGGATACCACCCACAACTCTAAAGCTTGATTCACATGTTCACCGATAATAGAGAACATAATCGTATTTAGTGGCGGAGCAACTCACACGCTCTATGTTGACACATGTTGCATTGCAACGCAAACTTAAACAACTGACTTGCAACTTATTTTATTTTCTAGTGGATACACACATATCTTTTAGATCATTTCCCCGATGGATATTTTCAAATTATGTTGTTGCACATTCCAATACATGGTTACACACACATTCCACTAACGGAACTAAAGAAGCTGTATGCTTGATTCTGGCTTTAAAACGCATGCGTTGTCAAATGCGTGTGCGCACTGATTTGAGATGGTTGAGTTTGAGATTTGCTTGGCTTGCGCGTGCAGAAAATCTTGGGCAGAGCAGATGAAGTAGAGATTAGTTCAACCCTTAGCAGAACAACTCACGCCGATGAGGCGGAAATCTTGTGATTGGTTCAGAGCTCGTCACTTGACCACGTCTCTGTTCTGCGCTTGTTTTTAGGCGAGCGTGTGAATCCACAGTTGGGCAATGAAATAGTGTAGTGCTGACCGACAGTACAGACTGACACTTTCTCTATTACCTGATCATGATACAAACCTAATTTTATGTCGGTGAGACGCCTATTCGTACACTCGACTCATCAATAATAATAATACCCAAACTAATAACCAATCGGTCATACAAACATCTATCAGGCGAACAACTTCCCTAACCAATCCTATCCCAGCCATTATGAAACGATAATAGTTAAGATAAGGGAGTTCTTCACACACTGGGGAAGCAGGAGTGAAAAGGGGGTGGTTACAAAACAATTATTATTTTTGGAGTATAAAGTATGATGTTTTATCTCATACACTTATTTAACATAATTATATCTTAGTTAAAAGTAAAACTGTTTTGAAACGTTTGACATTGTACAGTTGTTAAAGACATACCTATTTTTATATATTATAAAACAAGGACAATTTTTTCAAACACTATAAATTATTTATTTTCTTTTTTTACCAGAATATTAATAATAGATTTATGTTTAACAATTAAACTTAATTAAAGTAATATTATTTTGACTCACAACAATATAAAATGTGACTGTGCATATTATATTGAAATATATTTTTATAAAACTAACAGCTTCTGAGATATTCAAAAAATAAAATTTTGTGAGCTTTAGCTGTAAAGAGATACTATTTAAGTTTAAACGCAATAATTCTCCAATGCCATAGAGTAATTAATTATAAGTATGTCTCTCAAAATGTTTATGTTATTTTTCCTTAAACTTCTTAGGATAAATGTTTATACGACAATGATATATCTCCATTTTAAACTCAATAGTAAATATTTACATTTTTATTGGTCAACATTTATTAATGAGGAATGTAACAGCAATGCGATGAACTGAAGGTGTGCAACACCTAATAAAATGTCGAAAATTATAATCGGAATTCGAAATTTTATTACGAAGTGTTGACCCTTGTGGACCCAATATCGATATTTTTTATTGGTCCAAACCTACAAATGACAACATTAATTCTTTAAAAATAAAATTATAAAATTTAAAACTGGAATTCAATTTTTTTTACATAATTATAATGCAATTTATGCTCTGGTTTGCTAGTGTATATAATTTCGTTTCCCATATATTACAAGTTTTGAGTAAATATCTTCATTTTTAAATAGAGCGAGAAAGTCCACGCGGAGTTCCTTAACATTTATTTTCTTTTGAATATCAAATACCATACAGATAAATATATTAAATGTATTTTCACTTTAAGTGTTAAATTTATGCTTTACTATTATTTTTGTTTAAAATCTTTAGTATCAAAATAGAAGAATGCATCCTTAGTAGAATTTAATAATAATTATTATTAACAATTTCAAAATATCGGTGTAATAGGTATTAATTTATTTGGTCAAAATATACTTTAGCCTATACGGGTGGGTTATATGTTTTGGGTGATATTTTGTCACATAGAATAATCAAATAGAAAGATACGATTATTTAGCCGATTATTTAGGGTGTTAATTCACTCATATGAGCCTAGAGGTCAGTAAAACCAGAACCTACGTGTGAACAGCAGAGCAAGGTAACATCACAGTTTGTTATTTTGATTTATTATTCTTACTGGTATAATTCCAAGAATGGAGCTCTAGAAGTTAAACAAGTTATTTAAAATGCTCTTAAATCAAAAAAACTATTGTTTTTTTTACAGAATACGCTTTTATCTAATAAATTATTTGGTTAGAATATATTTGTTTTGATGTCAAACTTTGGTCCCATAGTGGCCCTTTAACAACGAGATAGGTGGATAGTTAATAAATTGTTGCTAGTAATTTTCAACTGTAGTAAAAGGTAAAATTTACCGCTAATGGAATATACCTATGGATGACTAACAACTGTAAAATGACACAAACATATTTCGTCTTTAGCCTATGATATAAAAAAAAATGATAATAAAAACCTAAACTGGTTTGCTCACCTGTTCAACATGACATTATTTGATATGGTAATCGCACTAAAGGCTTCTTAGAAACGTATTAGGTATGATAGAGTCTACGTGTTTTTTAATGTATACATATTTGATTATAGGCGCACTTTATTTTAAATACTCGACAGTATGAACGAAAATTGTCGTTGCTATGAAGTGCTTTACCTATTTCATGTTGACTCTTTTAACCAAACCAGGTATGTTCTCGATTATTAAATTTCACATGTGTGACCCCATGGCTTAGTCCTAAGCTAATGTGTAGTATGTGAACTTGTAGAAATAGTTAGTTCAATAAAGCCATCTTAATAAGAATATATTTGATCTACAGGAGTGTGATGTGTTTGTTTCTTTAGCGATAACTATATCAAACCAGTAAACCTTAATTACTAGCAAATTATTTTAAAAAATCCCACTAACAAATTATTTTTCAATATTTATGTATTCTGTATTCAAATTATTTTATCAGATATATTAATTTTAATTACTACGTTCTAGTGCCAGGTTACTGAATATTAGAGTAAATTCGTATCTTATTTACACCAAGAACCCATATTGTTTATATCTCACTTATAAAAAGTAAAAGACACATTTTACCACAGTAGATTTTTGGGCCTGCTGGTAATCGAAAAGAGGACCTTCAGGCGAATAAGCACTAGTATCACTAGTCATTAGATTAGTTTCCCACCCCACTCGACTATGGATGTGTTTGTGTCGATATGAAGTAACTATGTAGTTTTGCAATCCATTATTAGATAATGTAAGTGAGTTAAGCATCAATCCAAAAGTCCCAGTCCGATGTTCATGTCCAAGTGTGATTTTTCAACTAGTTAAAAATATCAAGCGAGTGTTTTATGTATAGACCGATGTATCATCATAATTTATGATAGACCTGTGTAGGCCCTACACAAATAGCCGCTCCACCTAGAAACATGTATTTATTAGAACACTCAACTCATTATAATATTAATATTTAGCACCGCGTCTTACTACCCATTCGGGTTATACGCTTTACGTACTAATTACTATAATGGGTTAGGAATTGGGAAGGTTGAATGAGAGGAAGTGAACCCGCATTTGCGTGAAGGGGGAGTGGAAAACCATTTAGGAAAAACCACCCCCAGTTCACCCGACCGAGATTCGAGCCTTGATCTCCCCGTCCTCAGCAGTCGAGCTCAACACGACAAGCGCGTTAGCCAACTACGCCACCGAGGCGGGTCACTCATTATAGATTAAAAACAATACACCTAGAACCGCTAGAACATTCGTGCCTATCCATTGTCTGCCACACCCACAACGGCTCTCACAAGCTAGAAAGACGCAAGAGACTGGATTGTTGGTGAAGATGAGGTTGGAGTTTGAGTCCCAGCAGGGTGTAACAGGCTGTTTTTTTCCCCAAATGATACCTCTCTTCCTCCACGCCAATTCTAGGTTTTTCTTCTTATTCCTACATTTCCTATCCTTACCCTAGTACTTCTACTAAATGCGAATATCCCGGACGGGTAGAAGGAGCGGAATACGAGTAAATAGTGCACCTGAAATGGCTAACGTTTATATTTTATTGTGAGATAATTCTACCCACTAATATTACTATCGGGAGGTTAAAGTTAGCGATCAGATAAATGTTATCAGCCACTTTAATATTGTAGGCGTACTATGAACTGAATTTATCTGCCGGATAGCTATCTGAAGAATAATTATATTTTTATGCAGAAAACGCTAAGTTAGTGTTGTTTTTATTGGTTCTCGCACGCGTATTATCCCTACTGCTACCGCTAATACCTGGAAAGTGGCTACAATGCTCAACATTTGTTATATAATGGCGGCTAAACGAGTCTGAGTAAACAGATAGCATCACGTGGGTGAAGAAGCTAAGATGTCTTGCAAGTACTAATTTTGGTGTCTGCCAAAATGTGGGCAATAGTTGGATACAGCGTTGACCAAAATTAATTTATTCTACTCACATTTTGATAATTTGTTTTTATATAAATATAACTCTACAAATAGCTTGAAAGTTTATATAAAAATATGAATTAAATGTTTTAGCTTTATATAGTTACTTACTAAACACGTTAACCAAGATTTTAACCTAAAAACCGATTCTGATAGGCGAAATTTCATTTAAAAAAACAACGCGTCACTATGGCAACAACCAATTTAACTTTCAGATAAAAGTTATCAGGTACGTAAACCTCCCAATAAAAATGTGATGGATAAATACATTTTATGTGGCAGATAAATTCTATCTGGCAGTCATAAGACGCAGTTTTAACTTATCGACCAGATATAAATATTTATCTGCTAGATTAGTATTTATCCAGGAGTCATAAGATCGGCCCTAAATGAGCTTTATTCCTGGGTGTAAAATTTGTGGGGCGGCCATTTTCAGTCGTCAAATCATAAACTGCAGGCGCAAAAAAAAAGAATAATAAGTTTGTTGAGTACACAGCGTTAGAGTGACTCAAACAAAAATATTCTGATCCACCCCTATAAAACATTTAGTTTCTAATAAAAATCCGAATATTCGTGACTCTTAAGTAGGTGGCAGTCGCTTCACCCCAGGTCTTCATGCAAAGTAAATGCACCCCTGTGTACAAGTTGTTTCGTTGGCTGTATATATGATGCGCACACTAGAAACCTGGTAATCAAACACTGTAGAATGTACAGTTGTATAAACTGGTGGTCAATTTACACAAATCATTTTATTTTATTTTCGCTATTTAACGTGCACTATCTGAACTGACTGTTTACACCAGCACACGTCTTATAAACCATCCAAACTATACCCAGACTACAGCAAATTGCTCCTCACTGATCAAGTGTATATCCACATTTCGCCAATGGTACATATTTCTCCCATTCCGAGAGGTGAATCTGAGACACTAGCCAAATAAGACAGACACACTACTGACTAAGCTAAGGCTGCGGTCACTTTGGATGCACGCTTGCGCAAGTATTAGGTTGCGCAAGCGTGCGTAAGTATTAGGTTGCGCAAGCGTGCGCAAGTATTAGGTTGCGCAAGCGTGCGAAAGTATTAGGTTGCGCAAGCGTGCGCAAGAAGCTTGTGCGTGCACGAACTGGTCACATTGGTTGCAAATAGGTGCAAGTAATCACTCCAGTAAGCTGTCAAGATGGAGTCATCAGACGAAGAAGAATTTGTGTTGGAAAATGGTGTGTTGAAATTTTTAATGATGGATGAAGAGCCATTTAGGTAAGAATGGGTTAACGAATAGTATAAGAATAGAGATGATGATGGAGAATATAGCGAGCTCTAAAAACTGAATTCAGTGTGGCTAATGTAGACGTTATTCTGAAATGTGTGTGTTTTTTGCATAACATTGTTATTGATAGAGAAGGCAATGCAGAAGTGGATAGTTATTTTGCACAAAACCAAACACAGCTCCTTCGAGACAACCGGCCAAATGATGACTTGCGTAGATGCAATAGAGCAACTGAAAAGGCAATTAAAATCGGAGATGCTTTTAAACACTACTTCAATACAAAATAGCCCAAATATTGTTCAAACTTTCATAGGCTAACTAATAATAATGAAGCATAACTATTCAGTAGGTAATTATATTATTCTGTGATTTTTGTGATAGTTAAAACAATAATAAATTAACTCGATTAAAGTTTTTTCACAACTTTTCAAAACTATCATTACCTACTTGGAAAATCCAATATGGTTCCTATCTCCACTCAGAGTTTTTTATATTGTCTCTGTTGCTATGGTCCTTAGAAGAGGTATCCCAGATGGCCCTTCTTGCTTCAACGCATGCTAATAGCATATCAATTTCCATCGTAAACACAAACACAAATACACAAGGACATAACTATCACCTCTTGAAATTCAAGGGAAATAAAATAACTCTCACGTCAATACGGCAAGCGTGCATGAAGAAACAAATTTATTTGATCCGCGGTTACACGTGCACAAGCTTGTACAAGCTTGCGCATTCAGTTCGCACTCAGTGTGACCAGCTCGGGCACGCGACCACTGGTTTAAATGGGTCTATTCGAATTTTGTTTCTTCGTGCAAGCTTGCGCACGCTCGCGCATACAGTTTACTTGCGCAGCTTGCATCCAAAGTGAACGCAGCCTAAGGCATTGAATTTGCCAAAGGTGAATGAACACCACTGGGGTCGAGTATAGTGATATCGTGGGAATTACTATAGTGTTTTAATCATTACACACCTTAAGTAGACTGATAAATATCTATATTAGTACGAAGCATGTCCTCCTTTAGCAGAAATGACCTCTTCAACACGTCTTGGCATTGACTCCACTAGTGTAGCGCACATGTTCTTGACTTCATCATCATGGAACCACACTTGTATAGCACTTTTTATCATTTGTTCTGTTGTCATGCAATTCATCTTAGCTAAGCGATTCTTGATAATATGCCATGAGCTCTCAATGGGATTTAGGTCTGGTGAATTACCAGGCCTATCAAGCACTTTTATTTTATTTTCCCGCATAAAAGTTTGGACCAATTTCGAAGTGTGACAAGGAGCCAAGTCATGTTGAAATGTTCCATCAAATGTTTTCATGAATGGAACAATCCTACTGCATAATATTTCTATGTATTTGACCGGATTCATCATGCCTTTAAGAGGAACTAAGCTTCCAGTGGCATTTGTTGTGAAAAAACCCCAAAACATCTGTTTATAAGGGTGTTTTACAGTCTGTTGGATATGATCTAGTCGCAGAGTTTCACCTTCACTTCGTCTAACTACACTTAATTTGTATTCATGCACAAATAAATGTGTTTCATCACTGAAAAGAACCTTCTTCCAGTCGTTAACAGTCTATGATCGGTATTTTTTGGTCCATGCTAAAAGCTTTTTCATCATTTTCTGAGTTATAAATTGTTTTTTCATTGGTCTTGTTGCCTTACGACCAACTTCAAGAAGTCTTTTACGTGTAGTTGAGGTACTCACTTCAACACCATAATCTAATAAATCCCTTCGAAGGTCTGTGCTTTTCTTTCTTGGATTTATTTTGCTATTTCTTATTTGAATTTTCTCAGTTCTTGGAGTATTTTTCCGTTTGCGCCCACATTTTCCTTTTCTTTTTGGAGACGATGATCCGGAATCTTGAAATGTTCTTAAAATTCTTGAAACTCTTGATTTGCCCACACCAATAGCCATAGCTCTCACGGTCATATAAGTGTGTTCATTAAGAGCGATTATTTTAGAACGCTTTCTCGGAGTAATATCCATCTTTGAACAAGCAAAAGTAACACGTGATACACGGAATTCAAAATTATAACCAACAGCTGCAACACTGAAAGTCTCACAACAGTACTACTGATACACTAAAACCAGTCAAATGAGTAAATTACAGTCAAGGTTGATCCGTCACACTGCCTCTAGGCAGATATAGCCGATTTCAGGCAGTTCGGGACATCACTGGTAATCACATATTAACCCAGACAAGGAAAAAATGTTTTTCCCAATTAATTCGAACAGTATAGTAGGTAATTATAATAAGATTCTGGTAGGAAGAAGCTTTTAGAAAATAGAAAAGTATGGTCTTTGTGGGCAGAATAGATATAATTATTATTTCCTTGTATAGAAGCGTCAACACAATGAGGTTGCTAGCATCTTAATATTAAGATTTTTTTATCGTAATATATGACCGGGAGGTACATGACATTTAGTACGGTCGCCTGTATGTATATCAGGGGTTGGAAAGCTACAGCCCATGGGCCAAATCCAGCCCGCCACCTCATTTTGTAAGGCCGCAAGCTAAGAATGGATTTCATGTTTTCAAATTCAAATCCAGAAATATTTTTCTTATCTTTATATAAGTTCAGAAGACATTTTCATATTTCAAAATCCATTTGAACATGTAATTGAGGAGCCTACACCTAACCTTCAATAGTAAGTGATTAATCTGTAGTGTGGTGACATGCTTAAAGGAAAATCTCAAAAGAAGAATCTAACAGAATTGTATAAATGTCTAATAAGTAATTAATATAGTTAATTAAGATAGTATATTTGTGGTTTTATATCTATATTTGGCAGAGCCTACTTGTGCGAAGAAACATTTTTACTGGTGAAATACGTAAAATCTCAATACAGATCACCATTAACAGATGAACATTTGCAATCAATTTTGATGATGGGGAGTGCTAACTTTGAACCCAAACTTGGTGAAATGTTAGATCAAACAACGCAATTTCATTCTTATCCTTTGTAGATCAGTGTCTCAAACAATTGTTGTCAATTTATTATTATCATTAAAATTAGGTTACATTTTGTTCCGTAAATTTGTGAAAACTTTTTTCTTGTTATTTAAGTAGGCAGTCCTACCTACATAAATATCCTCGAGTTTGCCTTTTGGCACGCAGAGCCTTAAATATTTACTATTTGGCCCTTTAAAAATTATATTTGCCGACCCCTGATGTAAACTACTAGTCGCTCTGATAGCACAGAGCATTGCTCAGAGTACACCATGGGAGTTGTCTACATGTCGTACCCGCTATGAGATGATGTGATGATAGTGATTATTAAGTTATTGAGCTGGTGTGAGTCTTAACCTAACGTAAGGCTCATTTAACAACCCCTGGCGACCGTTGATACCCAAGTTACTAGCCAGGAAATAAATCCCCGACCCCTAGACGTGTAGTCAGGGGCACTGACCAATACACCACGGTGCCGGTTAACATTAATATTATTTTACTATATTATTGTCATTATTTTATTTTATTGATACAATAAATGAAAAAAAAATACATTTTGGGTGTGATTCTTCGGTGCAAAGCAAACTGGGTCGGACCCATCCTTAGGAGGAACTATCTTTTACACGATGTCATAAAAGGAAGGGTTGAGGGAAGGAGGAGATTAGGAAGAAGGAAGATTCAAATATTGGGTGACTTGAAGAAAAGAAGAAAATTCTGTGAGCTTAAGAAGGAGTCAGAAGACAGGGAAAATTAGTGGTCTAAGCTCACGGATAAAAGGAATGAATAGGTTGTAAGACAGAACACCCAATAATAATAATAATCTACCAAAAATTACAGCTACAAATCACCTATCGTTAGGTGCGGGGGAACATGTGTGGATGTGCATTTTCTCTCTCACGCACGCATGGTACAGTTATTGTTTCTTAAGCGCATTCATTTAATATCAAGTTGAAATAATCCTACGATACTAGCACGTTTTGACTTCAATGTCTATTCACTGGAATTAAAGAGTAACCAAACCTGTACATCTTATACCTTGACATAGCCTCATGATCCTATTTAGTGGAATCTGTAAACTAACTACGCACTCCTGTTTTATAGCTGTTTCGGAGTCACTCGATGAGATCCTAGGAAAAACCATGTAAAAATAAAAGGATTAATGCGTAAGGGTAGTTTTTAGATGCCTGCTTACTTTCAGAGCATAGCACAACCTTAGAGTGGTGTCGGGACCTCTAGAAAAACGATCTTGCCTGGCATCTCCTAACATCGTAACCTGGAAGACTAACGGAAATAAAGTGTATACCCTTGATGAAATAACCTCAAATGAGCAACAGTTAATTAAATACCTGAGACATGATATCGATCGTCATGCTGGGAAGGTATTTAATGATACATAGAACATATACCCACACAGATTAAGACCTCAGGCGTACTGATATTGGTACAAGAAGATATAAACGCACAGATACAAAGACTTTTGACCCTCTCGCAACACCTAGGTATCGGATTTACACAGTTTGGACTTTACCTGGAACAACTAGAACTCTCTATCAAATTTATTGAACAATCATACATCCGATGCATAAAGACGTACTCTATTAATAATTAACTACCCTATAAGTATCCTATACAGTATCTCGTTGCGTGCAGGGATGTTAACGCAAAGGCAGTAGATTACTCACTATCAATTAACTCGATAAAGGTAAATTGCAACCTCATCTGCAAGTTTAGGCACCTTAATGAAGGTAGAATTGAAAGAGCTAACTTAAAATAGACTCTATGTGAGATATTTGTTTTAACAAACTTGGAGGAGATCTACGAAAATAACGTAATCTTTCCTCTCCTTGCCGAGATTGAGGTTTTCAATGCTAGAGACTTTGGATGGATATATGAAAGCACATTGTAAATTAGAATAAATATCTCGAAAAACTCAGCTTTCCCGATCGGGGCTCGGGTTCAAATCCCTGAACTTATAGCCAAACGTAGGGCATTGATAAATGTATAATCCAAAGAAGGGCTTTGCTTTCCCGTATCCATATTTACATGTATCTTTGAACCGACGAGAAGACCGCAACGTTTGTCATCGTATCCTAATTTTCGATACGTGCTGAAACTTGACGGAATCCCGTTCCCGCTCAAAATAAGGTACATCGAACATTTTTAAATGCTTAACAATATATCCGTTAAAGTGTACAGCGCGAAACACGATGGAAGTGACACTTATATTGACACTGCTGACAACTCTAAAGATAAAAAGCACTAGTGGATATTCCTGTACACGTCAGTGCTAAAGAACACTCTAGACATGATCATTTATTCATGATAAGAGTGCATGTAACGGAAACTTATCATTTCAGCGGGGCAAAATCTATCTCGGTTAATAAACCCGCAACTAACGTTAACATATAATAGAGGATGTAGGTACTTTTTCAATAGATGTCTGGCCGTTTTTCTGACCGAAAACAAACTTGCAAATCATAAAGAGACGTGTATAAAATTTGGTGCTGTACGGAGTACATTCCCTCAAGGAGAAGATAAATTCTTTACGTTCTCACAGTATAAGCAGCAGGAGAAATCCGTATTTATAATAAATGTGGACCTAGAGAGCTTATTCCTGCTGATAGAAATGTGTGACCCTGACAATAAATTTTCTTATACTGAGAACGTACAGCGTCATGCGGCTTATTCTGTAGGTATGTACATTAATGTAATTTTGACGATAGTTTCTCCGAGTATCGTCACTTTACAGGAGGAGATTGCACAGATATATCACACTGAACGCAGATATGAGTGGTAAAGCATGCAATAAGTTTGAAAACCAATTTTTCAAACTGATGAACAATGCCACATTTAGTCGTCTTATATCCAACAAGAGAGACTACCGTACGATAAAGATCGTTACCAGATGGAGAGGGAAATTTGGAGCGGATAACCTCATAGCCAACCAAAACTTTAAGAACCGTACGATTGTGTTGGAAAACCTGATTATCATCGAGAAGGAACCGCAAGAGATTTCTATATGATGATATGTGGGGAATGCCAGGCCTCCACCGTGGTTCGGATCCCACGTTAAACTGTAGGTCCTCCATTTCATCTCGCAATCACCCTACCATTACACATTAGCGTAAGTGCGTATAACCCGAACGGGTAGTAATACGCGGTGTTAATAATAATAATAATAATATATGACGATCCATGCCGGGCTCGCCATATTTTAAATCTCGAAAGTAGCCATGTATGGTCTACATTACCAGGTTATGGTTCCCGCCTTTCCACCAGGTGTTTTAAAACTCCAGTACTCAGATACGGACTCACTCCTCTATTGCATAACTGTTGAGGACGCGTACTAGTGACTCATACCGTTAGCTAATAACAACTTGGACACCTCTACCTATGGGCAACATATTGCTTACGGGATTCCTCTAGCCAATAAAGGGGTACTCAATAAACTAAAAGACAAAACTCCAGGGCTGATAATCACCGAGTTCATAGGTTTACGCCCTAAACTCCATTCATTTGCGGTACAAGGAGAAATCGAGATGATCAATACCAAAAGGCTCAATAGTAGCGCGTTAAGAATGCTTACATTAGAGGACTATCACAGTTGTCTGACCAATGAGACAATAATCATGAGAGAGGCTCGTTCAATAAGAGCTGTAGGATTCAAAGTTTACACTCACAAATTCGATCGGTTTCCCTATGCGCTATCTACAATAAGAGATATTTATTACCCGGTAGAGTCAATACTTTACCATGGTACCATTACTCTATAAGCGAGCAGGCATCTACTCCCTACCAACTGTGATTAAGAAAGTATTTATGTAACTATGTAGCAATGTATACTCATAGAATAAATGGTTAATAGACTTTTTTCAAGATTTGTAACCTTTCACTATTGTCTAAAGAAGAAGAAAATATTAATTTTGTGCGTCTAAAGACTTGTGGAATTGTAGAGTAAATGATTAAGGAAGTATTACTGTTGCGACGCATATTCATGATTAAGAAATTTTTTCAAGTTCTGTAAATTTATCATTATTGTCTGAAGAAGAAAATATTAATGTAGTTAGTATGTGTACAGAGTATATTATTATATTCATTAGATAGAATTATTACAAAGGTATTGGGTGTTTTTATTATTTATTTCCAAAAGAAAGCCAACTAATAATCATTCATTCTTTTTTATTTAAAAAATATTTGATACATTCCTAGACTTAGACTCTAATTGATTAAATATATCTCTTTAAAAAGAATACAAAGTAATAATCATTTAAAAAAAAACATGGTTAATACATTCCTAGACTTATACACTAATTGATTAAATACAAGTACACAAAACATGATAAATTTAAGGAGAATCCAAGAAGGATCGATGACAAAGCTAACAAAACCTTTTTATTAATATATTTTGATCTACATTCTCTGGCTTATATTGCCCGTTCAAATGCCAGTCCTTCGTGTAGTACACATTGGGCAGACACACGCCCTTTACTTTGTATATCTATCAAAGTAATTTCAAGGTCATCTAGGATAAAAATACGATACTTCCATAAGGAGTAAGTTTATATATCAGGGTTGCTCCCTCATCATAGTCCAGATCACCTTCTTACCAGTCGTACGGTTTGTTGATCTTCAAATATTGATACTGATATGATGGGTGAAAATTTTCAAAGGGGTAAAGTGGTTTGATCGTTGTAAACACCAAGAGACTAGCACTGATCACTGCAGACAAATGTTTCATGATAACACTGTTTGTGTATTCCTCATGCCACTGTTACACATCCTTCGACTCATCTCGTAGCTTCTTCTTCACAGGTTCGTTTGTAGACTGCTTGACCACTTCCTCATAAGTTTTATTCCTCGTTCTGACAGTACGTTTTGCGACAGCAGCCTAAGTAGTTTTCTTCTGTCTGACAGTTTCAGCCTTGCCTTGACCACAGAACCATTATAACTGATCGATGTACTGTTTATACTCGTTGATCAAGATGTGATTTAATTCCATCATTATCCCACACAAATAACACACAGAGGTAAGGACAAGAGAGTTATAAATTTATTACACAATTAACATGATACAGCTCAATGAGGGAGCGGAACATAAGAGTTAAAGCACTAAGCAAGGACATAAACCAGATGGGCAACAAGACACAAGGATTACCGCCAAGGACAGACGGGCACCAAAATAATAACAAACAACAGACGGCCCCTTATATCTTTTTGACGTCCCAAAATGGCGTCATCAGAGAACGACAATAAAACTCTATTAAATTGGTCTCCTATCTCACAAAAAAAAAATCTTTCATAATTAAAGGTGAAGAGCCAGAACATGCCCTAGCATAAAACATATAGTGAGTAAAGATCACAAGTACCTAACCTAGACAACGGTAGAAGCATTATAATAATACCTGACATAATATAAAGTTCAAAAGTCTGGAATACTAAATAACCTAACGTTTTAACAATAGAAGGAGTACCCTACGTAGATATATGCACAGGATTCCCCGCGGCCACACATTCAATAACCATAAATATACATAGATATAAGCAAAGAGACGATAATAAACTATACTAGCTTTAATCACTAACAGAGTGTCCACACAAAAAATATCCTCCCTGCCAGCTCGTGGCCCCACATTTAACCAACCTCTAAATTAAAACAAGGCAGTAAAATAAACTATCTCAACCCTTAACAAATACTCTAAATAGGTCCTGGCTGCAAGAAATGAAGCTAGCATATCGTGGCTTTTTCTAGTAAGCTACAACAGACCAGTAAACTTTCCATGATGCGGAAATTAAACGTACAAAAATAAATGGAGCTCGAATGGTTCTCCCCCAGCTAACATTGCATTATGGGCAAAGAGCAAAAACCTGATTATATTTACTTATTATCCGTAAATATATATATTAAGTACTGAAGTTCGAGACATTAAATTTTGAAAGATAAACATTTTAACACCAAAGTGAATTTTTAAAAAGAGTGAAGAGCTTACTTAATAGTTAGGCTTATTACCTTGTAAGCCCAGAGTGTAATGCGTAACTATACTCTGGACTCTAACCATTATATACCCTACGGTAATCATGTTTTCTCAATGTTTGGTGAGATAGGGGGGGGGGTTCCAAAACAGTCTCGATATTCCACAAGCATCGGTCACAAGCACAAATATAGTCCATAGAAGTCTTAGAACACGCCTACCAGCGAGTGCACAACTCGCGCTCAGAGAAGTTCACTTGTTTGCTTGTTCACTTGTTTGAAGGGGAGGGGAAACTCTCCCAACACGGCCAGCAGTGTGCCTCAAACTCTTGTTCAGTTGAATGTGGATTTTGTAGCGGAGTGCATCTCGTTTGTTTGTTTTTGTAGGCGAGTCGGAACGAGTCAACTGGGGCTGGCTGGGTGAATAATACAACTTCTTCTGTGTCATGTTGTAACAAGGTTATAAAGACTATGATATGAAGCAGTGCGGGAATGACCAAACTCTTATCGTTTTGTATCGCACTCTTGGCCAGATCACAAACGTTTTGTCCGATCAGACTTAAAACTCTTAAACCATTCATAGAGGGGTTAGATATTGTCTGTGGAGCACGCGTAGGTGCTACCGGAATAAATGGAACACTTGTCTAAATTGTGCAGATTTTTAAACTTACTCACAGAGAAGGACAACTGAGATCGCCCAACTCGTAAAAGTCTTACTTGTCACTATCGATGCTGATGAGACTCTGTAGCCAAGTTACCTTCTCCGTTCCTCTAATATAGATTGACGCTCGTGACGTGTACTGCTCTAGATTAGAAATGATAATAGTATGATGATTCGAGTACTGTATTTCTCCATCGTACCAAGACAGCCCGTGATAATAATTGGTTACCCAATTTAAGTTCTTCCTACTCGATGTGTAGAGGGTGTCGATCTTGAGGGGAGGAAGAAACATGTAGTTGGCATCGTCAAAAGGCTCAAAATGTAAAATTGCCACCTCCTTGAAGATTAATACTCTCTCCTCGCTCGAGTATCCTTGCACGTCGATCAACATACTCGGTAAGATGAGAACAATGACGCACCATTTATGATGCCATCTTGCTGACGTCACTGCTTGAAGGATTATTGTGGACCACTCTATCGTGTATGATGAGACAAAACGCGTTGGTATTTTGTGGATATTTTCCCCCGTCTCGAACTTTATACGACATGTTACCATATCGTCCTTGAGAGAGTCTTCCTATCGACTGGCATCGAACACGATGATGGGTGCGTGACACTTAAAATTAGAGAGGTCAAGTAATGGTAAAGGGGTGCTCGTTCCGTAGTAAGAAGTCTGGAAATTAGCATAATCTTCGTATAGTTTAGAAAAAGAATCGTGTTTAAAGTCCAAGTTCATATCCTCGTAAGGATACATGATTGAATTCTGGTAGAGTTTAGCATTACGTAAAATACATTGATGGAAAATAATTCTATATGTAGTCGTCGTTTGTTGCGCCCAGTCTGAAGAGCGAAAATATCGTAACGAGGTTTTTCCAGCAAAGTTGACGTTTTCACAGTCCAATCATGTTGATTAGAGGTAGGTAAGTTAGGGTACTCGTACATTTCCCAAGTACGAAAAGGTAGATCTATGATTATTCCACTCTTTATTAAATTAAGCAGGTTGTGACGTTGGTCCTTATATGCGGTACTTAGCTCGATCCTAAAGTGTGTATCTGCAGCGGGAGGAGGTGATTTTTGTAAACGTTGTTGTCGGTGGTCGAAAGAACAAGTATCAGTATTTGTTTCGCCTTGATCAGTATTCGAGAATAGTCTTCAATGAATCCTAGTATGAGATGTAAAGGAATGCATACGTCAAATTTGCCTGTTTCATCATGCACATACACTCCTTCAAACCTCCAACATGAGTTTGAAAAATGAGTCTGCTCTCAATTCCGTAGAGATAAATAGTTTTTAAGCTGAGTCAAAATGCCTATCTATATCTCTATTTATCAATCTCTACTCCATTGATATCATAGACGATTCTTGAGAATGTATGGAAAATTCCATTATTAACAATTCTTGAAGTACTGCAAGGTTATCCCGTATTCAGAAGTAATCAGCCTTTGATATGTAGGTGAGGACGGTGGGGTAGCGTGTACATTCTTTGATGGATATATATAATAAGCTCGTTCCCGTTAGCTAACGATCCGGGAATATACAACGAGTAGTAATGTTACTGTAAATGTTGTCAAGGCCGTATCGAAAGCCGCAGGATCTGCAATGTTCATAATATCCATGGCGTCATCCATTATTTTCGTAACGAGTAACCTAGACGTTGTAAATAAAGTTTATTGGCAGATTTTAACACTTTCACTGTTCTCCTCTCAATGTTTCGAGGAAGACGACGTCATCTCGTTTTATCTAGTACGAGCTCCATCTCCACCGTCTTGTTTCAGGTGTAGACGTAGTGATATCATCTCGTTTATAAAGATGATGATATCCTCTCGTTCGTCGACAAGTCGTACAGCGATAGACTCTATTACTCGTTTCGTTACCGGAAGGTAAATGATATTGTTCGCCATCTCCACTATCCTATAGTCCGGTGGGACGGTCATGCTGAGCTCGTGCAAGGTATGACTTGGTTCTCCGTTGACGTGAGCTCCGCTAGCGGGACTGCGTTCTACGCGTATAGCGTTCACGTGAAGAATATTAATGGTATTTGTGGATTAATGAGTCTTCCCTGCAGGAAGAATGACAGAGTCAAACCCTAGGAGGGACCAGGTCAGGTAAAGTCAATCCCTCTATTGCAAGTGATATAATTCTTTAAAGTGATAAGGCCACCGATGATCGAGCGCTTCACGGCGCTCGGGACTTCTATTTGCAAGAATTGGTCCAATATCTCATGTTCATTGGTGCCCGGAGATCGGTATCCTCCTTACCGAAGCAATAGACTATATTATTACGTTCGTCGATGCTTGGTATGGAATTGAAATTTGTCAGACTGTTCAGTCCGATGAACCATTCTTCTTCGATATTCCCCTTTACAAGCAGGATATGTGGGAAATAATTCTCCTTCAGATTCGAACTCTGACCTGTCAGTGTGTCATAGACATGACATGTTTACTAGAATCGATCGTCAGCGCAAGTATTTAAGGAAATATAGACGAAGATGACTGCAAAAAATTGTTCCGTACTCTTGATACCACGTATGATTATAAGCGATAGGTATTCCCCAGAGTTATCAAACTGGTTCGATCGGCGGTCTTAGATTATCAAAACTGTCGAAGTATTCGGCTCGCTCACAATTTTTTATACGTCATCCAATGAGTGCCCTTACCGCTATCTCTCTCAAGAGTGATGATGGCCCTCTCTATCTTCCAAGGTAGACCACTAGGTAAAGAGTCCCTCGCGAATACCCCCTAAAGAAGGGGATTTTCAACTCTTTAGCATACTTGCACAGGTCCGTTTCGGTAATGGCCCATTTGGGTACTCAATTTTTCGAGTTAAAAATGTAAAGTTTAAGGAGCTTATAATAAATTGACGTTCCTAATCTGTAAATTATTAAACTCCTAAGATGTTACATTTATAATTAGTGTTACACTTCTTTCATATTAATCAATTATTTGTACTTATATATGTTATCCAGTCTTTTAACAGATCTAAACTCAGTACAAGTATAGCCTGGATGAAACAAATCCGTTTATTTTCAATTAAATCTTCTAAATAATCAATTATCTCGATACTTAATACAGGAATAATTATATAAATAATGAAGTTGACAAAATAAGTTCAATACTAATAGATTATTAATACTTATATTTTTGTTAAATATTTTACTTGGTAAGTCATAACTTTCATTTAAATTTTTTTCTTGTGTGTTTTTTGTTGATATTTTATACTGTTAATTGTATTTGTTCATATATGTAAGGTACATCAAAAACAATATTTTCAGCCCAATTAATCTTATGTCAACCTTTCTATAAATCATTCTTATAACTGTTATTTGTTAAAATATTTTTATCCTTGCTAACCGGTGTCACAAACAATTCATTATACAAGGGCTGCGCTGAACTAGTGGCGCATATTGTGACCAAATAACCTTACTGGGCTAATTTGATAACGTTACAAACAAGGTGAAATTGAAATGGAAAAATAATTTGTTTAACAATAAATTTATTAAAAAACAAATAATAAGAATTAGAATTTAAATAATGTG
Source organism: Timema shepardi (assembly GCA_902151425.1). NCBI lineage: Eukaryota > Metazoa > Arthropoda > Insecta > Phasmatodea > Timematidae > Timema > Timema shepardi. The sequence goes on from CABFVX010001735.1 coordinate 66,489, forward strand.
ACAAGATTTTGAGTTTGAAGCTTGTTGCATATAATGAGACTTTGTGAAATTCGATTGTCTTGCTATAGCTACAAGGGCTGAGCTGGAGCCAGGCTACAGGTAGAAGTTTTCTAAAGGAGAAACCAATTTAAGTAGTTATTAACAAAACGTATCGAACAAGAAACACATAAATTTTAATCAGTTAGCTTGACTGGGTCGTAAGACAATATCCTTGAAACACTTTGAATAATGATAAACAATAGAAAGATCTGTAGATAACAGTGGTTGATGGCTAATCAAATAGGTGTCATCAAAATAGTACTATGGCTGGTCTCTTTCACTTTCGGTACTGCCAGAGCATTCGATAGAACAAACAATTCTAAATGCTATTACACTAAGAGCAACACAAAAAACAATAGTAGTCAAAAAAACAGGCAAAGACAAAAGGATATTATTTGCGTGGACCCCTTTATGACTCAAGTGGAGTTCCATGGGTTGCTCACCCCAGCTAATACTGTACGTGAAGCGTGACTACTGGACCAACTCAAAACATATATCTCCATTAACCCAACTATGATTTGGAAAACAAGACAGACAGCCTGGTTGTAGCCATCCAACTATTAAACAGATGCACATGACGTCCACGGCGTCATTAGAAACATTGGCTCAAAATAAACAAATGGAACTTGTGGAGGTTAGTAAGTCTTTGACTAATACATTACTGCATTCGAAACCAAAGGCTCATAATATAAGGCCTTTATCATAAGGATACACAGAAACATAGTCGCAAGGACTGATATACTAATTCTAGTACTAGTAAAAATGAAACTTGTCCTTCAGACTGGATGACACAATATTTAATCAATAAAATAAACTTTTTTCATCTTGAAGTTAACAAGACTTGAAATAGATTAACTGTCCATTTGACATAATATTAAACTAACAAACAAAAGGAAAGTCGGCTTCGATTATAGACACAAAACATATGGAATATAGAAAATGTCTAGGAAGACATTCTCTAGTTTTTTAAAACACAAAACTAGACTCGTCATAAGGACTTGACGATGTTGCCAGGATACTTATGTTTTTAAAGTATATCCTGCTGGCCAGCACGGCGATGTATCTGACCATCTACATGGTCGTCGTTTACTTCGTTGCATGACGTTGTAGAAGTTCCTCTTTAGACGCTGTGTTGTAGTAGAATGGGTATAATGTGATTCTGAGAAACAACCTTATATACTCCAAAATCTGACACGAACGGAACAAAATACAAAGGGTGATAAACTCAGTAATATAGAAAAGGAGAGAGACGGACGAAGGGGGGGGGGGAAGAAAAATGACGCAGGAAGAACCGATTGCGGGGAAGGGGGAAAACATGGTTCCTTGGACTGCCGCTAGTCTTCTCTGACGGGAAGTGGGTCACTGGGTGAATCTCAATCTTATCTTCTTTCTTCATCAGGTGTAGTTATGATAGCCCAGTTAGGCCACCATCATTGAATAATTTACTTTTCTAATACATGGCGAACAAACCCAAGAACATCTTGAAATGGTGAGTAGATACTAAAGCATCTTCTATTTAAATGTATCCGTTTTGATTATATTCTTTAGGACCAGCTATTATTTTTATGAGAATTTGTGATATAGACGTGCTTTACTATATTTTCTTGTAGGCAGCATGACAAGTGTATGTAAATTTATCCGACATTATATAATGGCAAAGGTTATGCGTTTAAGTATTTTATTCATAAATATGATAATGTTAATCCTCTTCTTTGATATCTGCTAAAGTATTTATCAAAAGGCAATATTTTTTGAACAACCACATGTTTCAATTTAGGGAAACGCGTGATTGTATCTGACTGCATCTAGTCAGAGAAAATAAATTTGAGGTAGATTACTTTTAAGTATGTTAATATTACTTCTTTCTTTCGTAAATTATCGAAATATTTATATTTAATTGCAGCAGTCCAATTTGTCTGATTGACATGCTACACCGGTTTTTCAAACAATTTACTAGAATATATAAATAATTCAATAAGTTCTATATTAATGGCATATCAATCACCTATTATTTTTGTTTAAAGATTCTTACTTGATAAGTTATATCTTTCATATAGTTTTAAAAATATTTTATGTCAAATTTATTTTAAAATTTATAAATATTAATTGTCTTGGTTAACATTTTTAAGGTATAATTAACTACAATCTAGTCAAATTGCCAATTTATCTTCTAGTTAATTTGCTTATCAGCCACTCCTCAACCTGTTCTTACTAAACATATTTTAATCATCACAGAATAATTTTTCCTTGTTGGTCTGTTAGTTAAAAATTTTGAATATTATTATTGTATGAATTCTACCTTTCAGAAGCGCTGTTGTACTTATTTAAAATACAATTGTTTTAATTGACTTCAAAATTCATGATAGAATGAGTTATTTCTCTAAATAAATCATCTTGTATGTTATTTATTCTTAATTTCAATCTTGATTTAATTGACTAAAGGAAGTTATACATATCAATGTAAGTAAATGTAACATCTAATTGCGTTCTTTATGTTATAACCTAACATAACTCTCCTTACTACAATTATAATGAGTATTACCAAAATAATTAAACATTCTTAATTATCTATTATTTAGACCAACTACAGCTAAAATTCAGATTATGTAGGTATACATAAATTTGTTTGAACTGTTTTGTACAAATATTAGTAAGCACAACTAGCCAAATTGCTTTGGAGTAGGGATATAAAAATAATATAAACTGCTCCATTACAGTTTGATGATAGAAAATATAAAACAAATGAGCAGCCCGTTGCATGGTCCCCGATAAAATGTGTCTGAAAACTATAATTATATATTTTAAGAAATATTTGACCAATTTACTCGATTATTTTAATGTAAAAAGCATGTAAATAGATTTTAACAAGTAGATCTCTAAATTCAAATGATCACAAATAATTCCAGATGTCCCGAGTTCATGTCCCGGTCCTTCCAGAATTTAACTGCCAAGCAGTGGTTCTGGAATGGGATCAAGCTCAACCTCGTGAGGAATAATGAGGAGCTACTTTAGTAAATAAATAGCAGTTCCTTTTTAGAAAATTAATATTAACGGCCGAAGGTATTGTTGTGCTGATCATACGACACCCTCTATCCTCAAATGTTGGCATTAGCATTGTTAACGGGGGCACCCGCTCGGTCGGTATAAGTCACTTTCAGGATCACATTATGGATTCTTTTTAGTTTGCACAACAGGGGAATATTTAGCCACACATTTGATAGAATGCTTAGAACTATTCAGTTTTAATCTAATTTTTATCCAAGGGGACAAGGATAGGATGGAGATCATACAGTGAACGAGTGGCCAATTTAAAGACATCCAAGCTCACGTTCAAAAATAATATCCCCTAGTACTCTATTTAACCTTCGTTTACCCTGCAAGGTAACAAGCTTACCTTAGATAATTCCGGTATGGTGTAGCTTATTATCTAGAGTCACAGTGTAATCAATCAAGGTAAGACTGTTATATTTCAAAGTAAATTTAGTTTACATCGCAATTACCATTCGTAGATTTTAACGATTTCGGATTCGTGCAACATACCCGAAATTCGTAACCGTATCGGATTAGTTGTAAAAGCTTATGACTTCTTAAATACACCAAAGAAACCAGAAGGTTAGTGTTTAAGGTGGGGAAGCAGGGAGCGTGAGAAAAGATCAGAGTTCTTAGAGCTTTTATAACAAAACATTTTATTTGCACAAATAAGTAAAATATTGCTTCAGTACAGACACGAAGCTTAATTTTCTTCACATGGTGATATTACCAAATTGTTGAATATTTCTCATGAGTATAGTGGTAGGCCACGATTTATAATTGGGCAGACTGGGCAAATGCCCAGGGCACCAGACTAAAGGTAAAGCATTATAGATAATATTTACAAGTTCTGATCTAATAATACTCTCCTATTTTCCTATTTACAATACTCATCTAACCAAAATACTACAGAAAAATATTAAGGTTAATTTGTTAAGCATAAAGTTCGCGCATAATGCCTAATATCAATAACACAGATAATTTCTGACCTAACAATACTCTCATTTTAAAATAAATCAACGTCGAAGTTTTATGCAAATAATGTATAATTAAATTTGATAGATAAAGACTAAAAAATAATTTTGAAAATTTCCAGTAATCTACATTTAAGCCGAAAATGAATGTATCCTTACATTATCTTAATTTGTCCGATAAGCCAACGCTTAGTCCTACATAGTACTAGCCACATCTTCTTCGACGGATGGTCTTTTATATGGTACACACTCGTCGAACAGGAGAGGCACAAAAGGAAGGGAGCGCGCATGGCAGAAGAAACATTCTAATTTAATATGAAAAAGTCTGGGAGTCACTATCTCCATCTCGTCTTTTTCTTTTCTTTGAAGTCGGGCATATTGAGAATGGTTGTGGTGCTGGTGGTCTCTAGCGGCGAGATGCGGCACTAGGCTCAGTGTTGTCAGTTGCCCGCGTGTGTTTACTGTAGTCGGATGTTTGTTGTTGTTCGAGGTGTTTATCCAGGTCGGTGATATTGGGTAAGTGATTGTTTATGCTTGACTGCCCCAATTCTGTTTACTTGGAGCAATAATTGCTACAAAGGAAATATATTAATTTTATTTACACAGGAATTGAAAAGTGACAAAACTACACTATTATTGTTGTTGCGTTTATTCTGCTTGTAAAAATTAGAAATGCGTAAATCACAGTTGAGTTCCTGCCATCCACGCATTCTAGTGTAGTAATTTGCAAAATAACCCTTAGTTGCTTTGATTTTCGTCGGCCCTCCTTGGCGTTTCATTCTTAATGTTGACGTTTCCCACGCTCGTTGTCAAATGTTTCATACATAACCTCTTTTCAGTGATTCTATGTGTGTTTTAAGTGACTTGTTTTCGAGCTTTAGTTATTAAATATCAGTAGGAAATCAAGTGGTGCTTAGTTCAAAAAGCGTGCTGCTAAAAAAAACGTCGAAGTTTAACTATTTAGAAAAGTGTCGAAAATATACTCTTTTTACATTGTTGCACCCTCTCTGAGTCCTAATACTACCCGACCATAAAAGGTATTAATAGGGAGAGGGCAAACTTAACAAACAAGATAAATGGATATTATAAAAATGTAAATTCAACAATGAGCCGTTTATTCAATTGAAAGATAAAGTGCAGTTAACAGTACATGGTCTCATTATATCATAATGAGTTCTGTTAGAAATTATACTCGAAGTAAACAACTTTACATAATTAAAGTTAAGCAAGTGTTTTAACAAAAGGAAACATAATTCCATCATTATATTGATAGACCAGTCTATATGAGACAATATTACAGCATATATATTTAAATGCGATACAAAAATATAAGGGCCTAATGGGCGCCTTGATATGGTTCCAAAGGTTTAGTAATTCACAGAAAACGATATCATAAATATAAAGTAATTTAAATTTGACGACCACACAACAGTGTTTACAAAACGTGAGGGTTTGACTACCAGACCTAAGCCAAACTCCCACGGGACTATCCGATCTGACTGAGAATAAGGGACACACAAATAAACAAAACTTTAGCTGTTCAAACAGAACTTACGTTACAAAAGATTAAAGTTATCCTAATTCAAATTCCAATAAAAAGTTACTTCACGTTACGTTAATTCAAACCATAATTTTAAATATGAAAAGTTACTTAAAAAAAACGGGAATACTCTACAATTCCAAACAATTAAATATTAACATGTCAACTTCTAATCAGCACGTAACTGAGGATATTTACGAGAATAAATACATAAGCACAAGTCCAGCGCCCGAGCGGCGACATTTAAAGATAGAGTATTTAAAATAAATTGACGATTAAATTATAAATACGTTAGATTTTGAAACAGAATATTTTATGTAAAAAGTTTATAGTTAATCAAGAAGTTAGAGTTCATAACTCCACTCGTCTAAGCGACGATTTTGATACATTTTACAAGTATTTCTCCAGCCATTGTCCAGGTCCATGACAATGGTCTGTCGTCGATCGTTGATCGTAGAATAGTCAATTATTGCACGCTTGCACAGCCATTATATAGAGATTTCGTTGTTATGGTGGGGGGGCGAGAATACACAAACATACGCAAGGTGACGTCACGATGCCATCAAATAGTCACGTAGAACTTTGTTGATGTTGTTGATAGTTGCTCCATCGGAAAATCAGCAACATTTCCAATCACCCGATGTTTTGAAGGAGGTTCTTCTTCCATCCGTCAGAGGTCAGCTACGTAAGTATCCTCTAGCAGGCGTTGGTAGTTCGTGTCCCATTACTTGCTAGTCCATTTCGAGCGTCGGAACGAGTTGTTGATACACCGGACCTCTCTTTCCCCAGTCGCCGGTCTTGGATTCCCGTGCGTCGTTCAGCCTAGCAGGATTCTATTGAAAGCAGATTCATATTGTAAGTATTTGAACAGATTATTACATTGATTTAGGTTGAGTCGTGAAACATATTGTCCAGAATTGTTATATTATGTCTTCTTAGCCTACAAGAACTACAACAGCGAGCATTACTATTGTAGGGATCCTAAATTTAATTGAATATATTGGAGCGGGTAGTATGATTTGATGCGACACATCCATTTACGTAAGTATGGGGCGTTGTCCAATTGTAACATTATATGACGTAATGTTACAACATCAATTACTACCTCTTTGACAACTTCTAAGTGTTCCCAATGTCCTGTAGCACTCATCGTAGAAGAGCCCTGAGGGGCTGATATTTGAAATTATTCTATTGTTTGTATTTGTTTATGTAAATGTATATAGTGATGCTCTAAAATAAATAAAATTTATAAAACAAACAAACAAAATACCGGTATGTTGTTTTTATTTACTATGACCCTAAATATATCGTCTAGTAATAAGTAATCAAAATAACCGAAAGGTTAGCTAATCAGTGTGCATTTTTCAATTATAAAATGTAGCTACTATTAGTTGGATAATCTTATAAAAATTACAAGAGAAGAGGGGTGGAGGTGCCTGAGATATCTATGCCCAGGGCGCCAATCACATAATCCAGGGGCCTGCATAGCGACATTATCTAACAAACGTTTTAAATTAAGAGAAAGGATGGTCATTAAATTCCCGGACACCCTTGAGAGATATTCAGCAACTTTTGATATCTCCATGTGAAGACAATTAAACTCTGTGTTTCTACTGGAGCAATATTTTATTTATTTTGGCCAGAAAAATGTCTCGCTCCATAACTGCAAATAATTGCCCTTAGCTCACGCTTTCTACATCCCCAACACCAAAACAAATTTTCAAAAATATCGTCACGATATTTAAAGGCGAATTCTGGTTTAGATGCCTGCCATTAAGTGGATTGATAGGCACAGTTGAATTATTCAAATCAATTCAGCCATTATTCGAAGAAATCGTTCAATAAACGGACATGGCCCTTTCTTTTTTTTTTATTTACTCAGTTTAAATGTTTTGGTATTGTTTGGATTCGTTTTTAAAAATAAAATAAATAGTTTGTACTATTATTTGTAATTATTTTAAACGTGTTTGAAATATAGATGTTAGTAAGTTTATTTGCTATCAGGGTTTTCGGTGATCTCTTCGCTCGAGCCTGCGCAGGACAGGGCCAAATCATCAGCCAAGTTTATGCCTTCATCATCTGATGAGCCTCTGCAGAAAATGGCTATAGCATCTGGTGAGTTTACGCATATGATCCCCACGACTGGTAATATGATGCAGATGGTAGATGATACTGGTAGAATCCAGACGGTCGACTTGCTCGAACAACCTGCGCCGGTAGTCTTCAACTCAGCCAACGTCAAATTTTTGTTGTATACCAGGTACGAACAGATTTTAATTGTCATAAACCTTTATGTTTTAACTAAAAATTACGGGGGGGAAATATTTTGAAATATTGTTTTATAAATAAATAACAAACAATCCAACGTCTTTTGATGTAGTGGATCATGTCTTTCAACCCAAAAAACCAATAAAATAAATTGTTGTCTTTAAATTGTGGTTTTAAGCTAATACTGGACTCCTTTCACCTAGCATTCAAGTCCTGTCCTTACTCATCATATGTATGTATTCAAATGGTTAAAAAGTATATTATTATATACCTGGTAAATGCTATTTTAAAGATATAGAGAGGTTAAATATACTGTACACATGGTTTCAGACGAGCATTTTAAAAGTCTGTACAATACCAAGCTTTAATCTCTGAAATGGAGTCAGTTCAAATCATCACAGAAAAATATATAACAATAGTTTTTAAAATAATTAGTTTGAATCTACATAGAACAATATAAACAACTAATAAGGCTATTAAAATATTCACTTTAAATTTGTTGGAATTGTTATTATTAATCGATTGGTGTTTTTCAAGCCGTTTTAACATCACCCTTTTACGGTGGACGATATTTACGCCAACTACTCCACTACCGTGGCATTGTGGGGCACTACATAGTCTGGATGGACCCCAAGTGGTAAGGGTTTTGAATCCTGGAGGCTTAGGTTCGTCGTGGCAGTGAAGCGAGATTGAAATATAGAGAGATGATCAAAAGTAGCCTCTATTTATTGAGGTTAAACATACAGATTTACTGATTTACTATAAAAAGTTGGAGGAGGGGTAGGGGAGAATGTTAGTACTTGATATAACATTTCTTTTATTAAAGATAATTAATTATTATTAATCAAGCAGGATACCTGACTCATGTAGGCCTTCTGTAGGAAATATTTCACCTACAAGGAACACAATTCATTACAAGTGAATTAAGCCATATAGCTAATATGTTTTAATCAATATTATTTTCATGATAGATCTTTTGACTCTCCCATTTGGGCCTTTTTACATTTCTAAAAACTATGGTTGTTTACTTTTAGCCTTAACTCTGAAGACAAAGGTTTGTGTAGTGTTTATGCTCAAATTATTTAAAAGATGTTTTGCGTCTAAGTTTTAAAATTTAAAATAGAAGAGCTGATAAATATGTAGGCTATTGGTTAATGTGTAATTCTAAATCTGACGTGTTGTGTCAATAAAAATCAGTTATTAAGCTAGGATGGAAAGGTATGCGAGAGAAAACCAGTGTTTTTGAAGTTTTTATGGCAAAATAAATACAATATTGCTTCAGTACTAACATATAATATAATTTTCTTCACATGGTGACCTCAAAATTTCTTGAATATCAGTCAAGGGTGTCCTGGAGACAACATTTTCTCTTCACTTAAAAAGTGTCTCGTCTAATGCCGATATGCTCATGCCAGATATTCTGGAACGGTTAATATCACAATGAGAAGAAAATTAATTTCTATGTTTGTACTGGAGTAACTTATTATTTAGTTTAGCAACAAACAAAAAATCCCATAAAAACTGCAGCAATATTGGCCTTCTCTCGTGTCCCCTTCCATCCCGCCTTAACATAATATTACTAAACTGTCGAGTAAAGCTAATACAATAAATACAGTGACATCTATTTATAGCGGACACATTCTGGGATCAAAAAGGTGTCCGTTATTAAGAAGTTTTCGTTATTTGTATACATATATAAAACATAGTGATTGAAAATAGGTTAATCTATGAATCTTCTTCTGTGGATATAGTTACAACAACAATATAATTACTGCATTCAGGATAGTTATGACAAGTGAATAAATATTGTACTGTATATATAGCTTACTGTACATTGTACAGGTTGCATTATTCACAAAATAATAAGCAAATAAAATTAAATGTGAACAATTAGCTTTCTCTACTGTGAGCCTACATGTGTGCACAGATGGAACAACCCGCGCTGAAGACTTGGAAGGGAAGAGAGATAAGACTTTGAAGTACAGTAGGCATTACGTGTACGTAGGTTATTTTAAAAACTTTCCCTAAAGGGATAATTCCGGGGTCACGATCAACTTAACGTTAACTTAGAGTTAACTCAACGTAACTTAACGTAAAGGATCTCCTCGTGTATTTAAATGGAAGCAATCACGATGCAGTTAACTTAAAGTTGACTTGCAGTCAGTGGCGGCTCGTGCATAGGCACTGCGGAACTGCATCACCCCCTATTTCCACTTTACAATATTTAATATAATGAGTTATTTTTTCTTTAATTCTTTTTTATTTTTGTAGTACAATATATATTCCTTAAGCTTAGTGTCAGTACTTAAGTAGCCATCCCCCAAATTATTAAAAAGATACAAAATCTTTGCATGGAACTGTGCGCTTCACAGATCCAGTGACATGGTGTTTGACTGTTGTGCGCATACTCACATAGGAGGGGCTGGGGAGTAAAGCAAAACTGCAAGTTAGAGAAAGCACTGTTGTTCTCGCAGTGCCGGCTCTGGCGTGATGGTGGAAAGAAGGTTGTTGTTTTTTTACTCAGCGTGTGTTGTGCTTAAAAACCGTGTACTATATTCTTGAATGTGTTAAAGTGTAAAAGAGGATCCAGCTATTCTATTTGATTCACTTCTTTTTTTTTTGCGGTTCTTTTATTTAACAAAATGACTAAATGCGCTTGCGGTACTTTCAATGGAGAAAAATTTCCTCAATTGTTATCCAGATATCAAGGAGAAAATTATTGAACATTTTGCGCAAATTAAAACAAGAAGAATGGATTTCATTTTTAAATGAATAGATCAAGCTTGAACTGTTAACAATTTATATTAAAGTAAGTAAAAAAGGTTGTTTTTTTGTTAAGATTTTTTCAAGTTACTGAATAAATTTTCTTTTTATACATGGTTTTTTCCTTTTACACAATTTTAAAACAAAGGCTAAAAAAATTCTGGAGCATTACCCCCTATAATTTTAGCTACGAGCCGCCACTGGATGCAAGCCCTTGCCCTTTGACTTTGGAAGTCGTTATATGAAACCCCGAGATTGTGGCTCAAAACTCGGCATCATTCCTTGGAGAGTACATCGGTGATAGTTTGTCTTTTGTTGAGTAGTAAGCAACAAAGTTGAAAAGATTAGGGCTGCCTGGATTAATTGTGGAATGTAAGGAAGGACACTCTGAAAGGGGGAAGTACATGAGGGGTAGAGGGGTCTGTGGGGTGACTGTCATAGCTACAGTAGCGCAACTCTAGTGAGGTGATAATATATGGTACTACTTGGAAGAAAGCTTTGCAAAACCTCGAGATGTCCATCCGAATCTTAATTGTAGCATCTTCTGGACGTACGGAATGGCTGTCAGTCTTCTCACCGGTTGATGGTCGGAGGCTTGGTGTCTCCGGCCGTAAGGAGTAGCTGTCAGTCTTCTCGCCGGTTGATGGTCGGAGTCTTGGTGTCTCTGGCCGTACAGAGTAGCTGTCAGTCTTCTCGCTGGTTGATGGTCGGAGGCTTGGTGTCTCCGGCCGTAAGGAGTAGCTGTCAGTCTTCTCCCCGGTGGATGGTCGGAGTCTTGGTGTCTCCGGCCGTAAGGAGTAGCTGTCAGTCTTCTCCCCGGTGGATGGTTGGAGTCTTGATGTCTCCGGCCGTACAGAGTAGCTGTCAGTCTTCTCGCCGGTTGATGGTCGGAGGCTTGGTTTCTCCGGCCGTAAGGAGTAGCTGTCAGTCTTCTCGCCGGTGGATGGTCGGAAGCTTGGTGTTTCCGGCCGTACAGAGTAGCTGTCAGTCTTCTCGCCGGTTGATGGTCGGAGGCTTGGTATCTCCGGCCGTAGGGAGTGGTGGTCAGAATTCTATCCGGTTGTTGGTTGGAGGTCCGATGACTCCGGTCTAGTTTCTTACTCGTTACCAAGTGAGGCTGGTTGAAAAGGAAAACTGAGCAACATGTGTAAAGAAGATGGAGGGGAGTGTCCACGCACACTTGCAAGTCTGCGCACTGAGTGAGAAGTAGAGGATGGGCCTCAGTTTTTCGTCTCCATGTACCGTCTTAGCGCAGCTCACATAATTGCAGTTTTCCTGTCAACACAAAATGTATTTCTTGTCTGACACGTCTTGAACAGCGTAGGCAAAATGTAAAAAATAAACCTTGCGTGAAGACTAGGCTTAAAGATGAATTTATATATATAACAGGACTCGACGTGTTAATAATTATATAAACGTTTGTTCAACTTTGTTTTACTGAAACAGATTGAACCCTGCAAATCCAATCCCAATTAAAACTGATAAGGAGTATCTCCCAGAGATGTTTAACCCTAGCTACGAGACAATATTTGTCATTCATGGATGGAAAGGTAGCACTCAGAATGTTGAGGACATCACCAAGGGTAAGTACACTATATTACCTTAATTCATTGTATTTCAAATACCACCTTAGAATATCTTTATTTTTTATAACGAATTGGCAAATGTACATCTGCCAGATGGCAGCCTTTTTTTCAAGTTAGAATCAATCTATGAGTCATTAGGTAAGTTTTCGTGATTGGCTTGGCTACGTTTTTGTATCGAGTGTTTTCGACCAAGTTGTTTTGACCAGTCAGTTTTAATTTATATACGGTATAACTTAAAATCAGTTGATTACGAGGCTATACGCGTTTAAATCTAATATGAGGAGTGAAGCTGTTTGGAAATTGGCGCACAAATTCTTAGCTCATTGGTCGTAACCATACTAAGTTTAGTCTGGTCAAGGAAAGCGTTGCCAAACCAAGCTCTGGTATTATCTCGGTCATAAACATTTCGTTAACATCGATACCAGGTCAACCACGAAAACAATTATATAACATGTAAAATCAATGTAATGATAGATAGCCTATATGAATTGAGATGTGTAAGTTATAATTGATAATAGCCATTCCTATTTTATTTATTATAGACTTTAAATTAATAAATGAACACCTTGATACGGGAATCGAACCTTGGACTTTTGGCTTAGTACACCAATGCTCTAATTAGGGAGCTATCCAGCAATCGTCCCGTACTTAGCGTCATTCTTCACTCATATTTTAAGGCAGAGTGTGTGAGGAAAGTGTGGAAATCAACTTAAAGAATATGATATATAGATGCGGGTATAGTTGTAACCAACAAATATAATAGCTTAGCCATTTAATCCATCATTTTTATTTTAGGTGTACAGTGTTGCGATAGCTTTGTCAATATTATTGTAAGGAATTAGTTGAATGACATTGTTTGTTTGATGAGGTTATATTAGTAAAATTTACCGACGATATCTGCACATGAGTTTGACAAGCCTTTTAATTTTGGAACTAAACTATGATGGCACTCAGACCGTATTATTTTCTTAAACTGTTCCACTTTTCCACATCACTTCTGTATGCTCTAAGAGTATAATGCATCCTTAATCATACAAAGAAAAATTACGTAATGGACTAACACATTTTATCACACTACGATGAACATGAAGTACAGTAGCCCCATGGCTTCTTTGGTGCTGACTGACAGCTCACAGACCACAGCTGACGGCTTTGAAAAGTTACCAGACCAAATTAGGTATCCCTACGCCGAACCATATGAGCTTCAAAAACATGTGTTTAGCAGCTGTCAAAATTTAGGTATATACCTAAATGTTAACTATCAGAAGTCAGCTGTGAGCTGTCAGTCAGCACCAAAGAAGCCACGAGGCTACAGTAGTAGTAGATGAGGTGTTGAATCTTGAAAAGAATACCTTAAAGAAATAACTATAATAATAATAAATCAATATGTGAATGTTCTAACTCTGATGCTGACAATTAAACTTGTAAAATGTCTAACATAAGTCCACTACATGAGGGGGGTAATTATTTAAAATAGCATCAGCAACCACTTGAATAAATCAAAATAGGCTTTTGAGGAATAACCTATGGATGTTTATCCAGGCAAAGTAGAATTAAGGACTTTAAAAACAAATGATTACTATTGGCTGTAGGACAATTTCATCTAAACCTGCCTATTTGTGACGTTACTAACCAATATAATTATCAACATGGACATGACCAAAACAAATATTATTTGGGATTTTAAGGTTAAATAAAGGCTCAAGCCATGGTATTTATATTAGGGTATAATGATTTTATTTAAAATGATTGCCTATTTTAAAATGTGTTCTCTTGATATCTACTGAACTATCACTATTAATCACAATGTCAATATGTCACAATTTAATATGACACAGACCAAAGCTATGAAAACTAAAAAAAGATCACAAACTTGTGTCACATCACGGCAGTGCTATTTTCTAATGTATTTAGAGATATGGCCTTGGTACTTAAGATTGTAAATAAATCTAATGCATGTATTCTGTAGTTGCTATAGTCTTTGTGTAAGCTACTTCAGTTAGGTCACTATAAACAATGTCACAGTAGTCAAAGTATGGGAATATCAAACTTTGGACGAGCATAACTTTAAGAGAGAGAGAGGAAGAAAGTTTTGGCCCTATTTTAGGGTATGAAGAGCCGCGTAGGTTTTTTGACAAGTTTTGGTAATTTGATTTGTCCAAGAGAGAGTTGCGTTCATTAGTATGCCTAGATTATTTGTTTGTGCATTAAAGGGTATAGCACTGTTATTAAGTAAAATACTGGAAAGGGTAGAGCTATTGACTTTTGACAAGAGCCTTGATTTCCCGATAAGCATTGCTTGTGATAGTGGGGTTAAGCTGCAGCCTGTTACATCGTGACCATGAAGCGATTGCCCTCAAGTTCACATTAACTTTATCTATAGTTGCGGGAATTATCAAGAGACAGTGAAATTTATATTACAACCATTCAAATGCAATTTGAAACCCTTAGATGCCAAAACTTTTCCTTAAATACAGATTTCAGACTTACAATTTGAGATTTAGGAAATTAAAAATAAAAGTATATGGTCTGCCAAAAACAGGAAATGGTTACATAAGTTGAAACTCGCCTTATACCTAAGATGAATATGCCACATGACATAATAATCAAATGCTGGAACTCTCCAACCAGTTAATTATGCACACTCCCAAAAGTTTGCTTTTGGCCTATTGATGTCTTTTGATTCCACGTATAGTTGTGAACAATGTTTTGCTACTATGTAGAACATTAAAAATGATTCGAAGCAGGCTAACAGATGAAAGTTTGAAAGGATTAGTAAAATTATAAAAACACCAAATACATTCCAAAATTGAAAAAGCTACCAGAGGAAATTCAAGTTCAAAGGTCATGCTAAAGGTTTACACATACAGTATTTATGTTAAACCTGTAATTAAATGGTGAAAGAATATTGCCATTTTTGAAATATCTTGTTTTATATATGATATAAAAATATGTGGCTCCCAGCATTTCAATTTTTACTAGTTTGGCTATATGATATAAAAAAAAGTTCCCAATCCCTGGTCTAGATCAACACGAGAATAGCGTGTTAAACTACGCGGCCACCGAAACAGGTAATTATTAATTAAAATGTGTCTATTTATTTCCAAACAATGTTATTCAAGGTTGGAAAAAAATCTGTTTTTTTTTAAAAACAAAAAATAAAGTTACCAGTTTTCTTTTTGTTCAAACCAGGTTTAATTTCAACTACTTGATATATAAATTAATTTAAACCATTTGTAGCTTTTTATTAATTATATATGCCCATTTTCAAAATTATGATTTATTGACAAATTAAAAGCTAAATCACAAAATATGGATGGTATTTTGAGAATTACAGAGTCAAGATTTCATACAGAAATATTGCTTGGATATTACAATATTAGTAAACAAAGAACAAAATAGTTAGTGGCATTGTATAATACAGAACAATACTAAGAATAATTAACCAAAGTGTTAAGTTGAATTCAAAAAGCAATATAATTATTTCCTAGAGATATGAGGTTTATGAATGATGTAAACACCAAAAGATTGAAAGCTATAAACACTTTTGTCTTGTTAAAAAAAATTGTTTTTCTTTTCGGTTTACTTTTAGTGTTTACATTTGCACATCACAATTAAATACTTTAAATAGAAACACAAGTTTAGATGATCAATATTTTGTATATCATTTCCATTTATTTGAAAACACTAACCCAAATGAAGAAAAGATTATTTCAACATTTGCTGAAGAAGCCTGTGCTTTAAGTAACTGTTCAATAATCAGAAGTAATCAGTGGTGGCTCGCCACTTTAGAAGCTGGAGGGCGCAGCCGGTTTAGATCATAAATTATTTCTAAATAATATATTTAAAAGAAGACACAAATTTCGGAAGATGTTTTGCCAAATATTCATTTAGTTAAACTCAAAAATTAATATCAAAAACAACATGCAAAGATTAAACAAAAACTCACCCCAAAGAACGTGGATGTGTTGTAGAAAAACTGCAGCTGTGTAATGTGCATAGATATATAGGTATGTATGTTCAATGTCCTCACAATCTCACACATTAATATGTAGGATACACAATATTTACATTATTTACACTTGCGAGAAATGACTTAGAACGCAATAAACAAAGAAATTATTTCTATACGAAGTCCATACGCCTCTCCGTTAAGTTAATTAACTTTTCCATAACTCTGTCGTCAAAGTCCTTCATTTGTGTGATAAGTTCCTTGTTGATGGCTACCATTGTTAGAGCATTAAGTCTGTCATTTGTAGTTGTATTTCTTAGGAAAGTCTTTTTATTTTTCTCCATGAAGTTCAATAGTTGTATTGCCCCTTTAATGTCAAAGTCCTGTCGTCTCTATAAAAGTCTCAATTCAGACCGGAGTTTATCTTTTTATAAGAAAGGGTAGTGTTGGATTACTCGCGTGAGCTTTTATTCCGGGAAGCAAGTAGAAAATTGGGGAAATGACTCATTACATAACAAAGAAACTGCCTCCAAATGACCAGTAAAAGCGAATCTGTCGTTTACATTAGTTGTAATGACATCACACACTTCTTTAGCATCCCCCACTCTGGTTCTACATTCAACATTACTTTTCCTTCTTTTTGGTTGTTCAGGGAACTCTTCATTTATTTGCTTCTCTATTTCATTCACTTGCCCTCTTTCTTTCTGCATCTCATTTTCAAAAATGCAAATGTCATTTTGCCACATTACACTGTCCCTGTTTCTGGTTTGTAGTTGTTGATACAATATATCCACGTGAGGTTAAATTTTGTGGAAAAGAGTTAGCCAGAACATGAAATTTGGGTCCTGAAAAGCTCTTCTGGGGCTACTCACCTCGTTAACAGTAAGTTTGTTTGTGCATTTTTCCTCAAGAACTTCGAAGCATTCCTCCAACTTATCTCTATTTTCGTACACAACGTTAACAATTCGAATGTTGTAGTTCTATCTTGTTGTAACAACTCTGGGTAGTCTGACTTGTACTACTTGCTCCAAAACGTCAGATCGTAGAGATGAGTGCGAAAAAAAATGCGGGAATGGCAGAAAGGTTTGAGAAAAAACTCGAACTTTGCTGTTTGCACTGGTTGCACTGGTTGCTTTTTCCAATATCAAATTTATCTGATGAGCGTAACAATGTACAAAATAGGCAAATGGGTATGTTTCTCTAATCTTGGCCTGTACACCCCCAACAGATACACTCATAACATTAGCACCATCATACGTCTGTGCTATTAATCTTCCTTTTGAAGTGTCTAGAAGAGGTTTGATGTGGTCCATTATGCATTTTGCTAAAGTGCCTGCACATCTTCCTTCAGGAATAAGAAACCCCCAAATCCTCTCACAAACCAACCCCTCAAACACATACCTAAAAACTAATACCGTCTGACAATGGTTTGTTACATCAGTTGTCTCATCACATTCGATGGCTACAAATTCAGAATCACGTATCTGCTTTTCTATTTCCTTCCTACTGACATTAAGCATGCAGTCCAGTTTGTCATTTTGTATTATTTTCGATGTTCCTTTCAATACAGTGGCTGATTCTAAATGGTCTTTCATTGCAGAATCCAGCTCAGCAGTATAATTAATTAAACCTCTGTAAACACCATGATTTGTAGATGATGGTGATTCGTTATGAGCTCTGAGAGGTAACTCAAAAACACCACAGAATTTAACACATGAAATCAACCTTTTTAATATGTGCCTATTTTTGTCAACGTGAGTATTGTGTTTTTTTAACGTTTTCTCTGTATTGTGAGTCTAGACTAGACATATGTTTACTTTGCCTAGCAAAGAAAGATCAACGACACTATTCATGTGATTCACAGATACTTCGTGTTTCTTGATTTTTTTCTGTTAAAGGTTTTATATCATTGACGCCCTTTACAACCCACAAGCATTCACCACTCTTTCTGGGAGAAAACAAAATACACGGGAAACAGTACTAAGATTTGTCCACATCACAGCTGCAAATCCAGCCATTTTTTTGGTATGCATCTTTGGACTTGAACTGTATTTTAAAAACTTGATTTTCATTTTTCTTTTTTTCACTTTGTTCCATACAAAATTCAGGACATGGCCTACCTAATGATTTTAATTCTCTTTTTTGATCAAGAGTTAATCTTGCAATATTCGTTGTCTTAAGCACCCAAATTGAACTATTCATATTAATCCTAGTTACAAAAAATATTAAAACATATAACTCAAATAAACATTATCCTAAAATAACCCTACATAATATTATTATAAACACACATGCCACACACATCCTCAAGATGCAGGAGCATGCAGGATGGCTGACAACAACTATTGCTGGTTCACGCTATACACATTTAACAAGCTTTCAACCTTAGAGAGAGTAAGAGAGTAAGAGAGTGTGCCTTCAAAAGAAGAATAAGCAATGCTAGCTATAGCAGGATGAGGAGGTTTGGTTTCACAATGTCAGGCGCTGACAGTCACGCACCTGACTGCATGCCATTTGAAGACAAGAGGTGAAAGGGTGGGAAGGTTTGGTTTCACAATATCAGGCGCTGACCGCCTCGCGCGGGACCGCATGCCATTTTAAAAACATTGCCTGCTATTACTTAAACCAAAAACATATTTTTCTTGAAACTATTATGGCAAGATAAAATTGTCGTGAGAGTGTGAATAATAACTTTAAAAGGAACTGGGTATTTGTGGGGATGGGGGGCACGCGCCTCCGCACCTTAGGGACGCCGCCCCTGGAAGTCATTAAATTTATCAATATCATTCTTGGTTCATTACTCATTAGGTTAATTCAAGTAGATTATTGGATGATTTAGGCCTAATTAGGCTAATTTTACAGTAACATAACAAGTAATAGATATCAGTAATTGGGATTACCCTTCATAAAAAAAACCAAAATGGTTTATTTAAAAGGTTATTCAAATCAGAGAAAAATACCTCTAAACATTTCCAAATAGACAACCCTGACAATGATTGTACTAGTTATTTGGTGAACCTTCCATGCAAATTAAGTGCACTTTTCTGGCAGAAAGTCTGAGCAAAATATGGTAATATGAAAAGGTATATACTTACAGCTCTCTGCCTGTACCAGACTGCTTAAAGCCTCCAAATGGAGCCTGTGGAACCACCATGTCATAGCAATTCACCCTATTACAAATAAACATAATGTACCCTATGAAGCACCAAGAAGGCAAGTTGTACAACATATAAAACATCAAAAACTTATTATTATCACATAAGATAAGTATCTTCAATTCAATTATATTTTCAAGCATTACTACCAGAATTTACCTTTTAATGGTCCTCCATGACATAACAACAATAAACATTTATGTTTTGATCAATCAATATTGATGTGAATTGCTAACAGTGGTTTGAGTTAATCTAATTTTATATTTACTGCTACTAGTTTTATAGCTTTGATTTTAATCATAATTAATTTTAACTGCTACAATTACTAAAATGATTTACTAATAATATCTAGTTACTAATATTTTGTTGTTGAATGTTAAAAATTTAATCATAGGAAGTTTACTTAACAACATTAAATCTTAAGTTGCTACAGGAAGTAGAAATTGTCTAAATATGTTACAGTATAAGAGCTCTCTCAAACAAATTATATTCAAACGTTTTAATGTATATATTATATGCTTTTTGAATCCCAAATATTCATAAGGATTTGAGAATTCAAAGGTCCTATCTATGGTCAACAATGACTAAGAGCCCAGAGCCAATTAAACTAGATTTATCATCATGATCAGATAGTTTATGAGAAGCTAGAATAATGTGTTTTTAAAATGTGTCTTGAGCAGGGACTTGAACAGAGACCTTTTCCATAGCACACTGCTGCCTTGCTGAAAGAATTATCCAGATTTGTATTCTTATTCAAGAGACACTCTCATATATGATTTATTATCAAGTCAAAGATTATTATTATTATTTTTAGCACCGCGTCTTACTACCCGTTCGGGTTATACGCACTTACGCTAATGTGTAATGATAGGGTGATTGTGAGATGAAATGAAGGACCTACAGTTTAACGTGGAATCCGAACCACGGTGGAGGCCTGGCATTCCTCACATTCACAAGATGTCTTGTCAGAGGTGAAGGAAGGGTTTGGTAATCAGATAAATCTGTGCCGGGACTGAGGATTGAACCCCGGCCGCCAGCACAGAAGTCTAACACCTTACCCCTAGACCGCCAGGTCACCTCTAGTCAAAGAGAACACAGGATGAGAATAGTACATTTTAAAGAAATGAATCAGCATTTTCCTGCTTTGGCACACATAAATGGACAAAACAGGGGGCGGGGGGGTTTCATCCCCACTTATCATGCTGAAATATTTGAAATAAAAATGTGTACATGGAATTTGGATGCCATTTGTTATCAACTAATTTGAAAAATCAATATTGGAGCTTACAGATATAAAAATGATAAAATGTAGATTTTCTCTCATTCCCTCTCAGTTTTTTTTTCATTTGGTTTTGTTTGATACATTTGTGAAAAATATGTGTTTCTTTTCAGTGGGTTCAGCTACAGCTAGATTTTAGTTTAAGTTAAGTTTTCAGAATTTTTTGTTGTTGCAAAAATTGGCTCTTGAAACTCATATAATTAGTTTAAAATTATGTTAAAATGCTCTAAAATTCCCTCTCACAAAGTTAAATTCCTGAAATTTACTCTTAAGAAGAAGGGGGAGGGGGTGCCACACCCCTGGCAGATGGGACTCCAATCCGCCCCCCATTTGGAAAACCCACATGGGCGCCTTCGACTTGAAGGTAAGCCACAGTGTAGACCTGATTCAAGAATCAGAAACTCATGTAAGTTATAACATAGGAAATGTTTGCTTTGGTTTCTTCTAAAGTCAACTCTCAGATATAAACTTTTAAAAGTAAAAACTTTATAAGTAGTATAAGTAAAGTTGTATTTGAGTTAATCCCATCATTATTTTCAGTACTGGCATTAGAGCATTGATATATTAAAACGGTGGTAGCCAGCTTTATAGAATAAAAGTTTAGTTTTCTTAGACCAGACATAGCATATTGATATCTTATTAGTAAACATAAAAAATGAAACCTGGACACAGGAATCAAACCCGGGCTTAGCATGCCAATGTTCTACTCAAAGCTCATAAAATCTGCCTTAAACAGTGAGTGAAGAATGACCGTGAGTAAGAGTATGGCATTCTAAGTCAAGGGTCCTGGGTTCAATTCTCGTGTACAGGTGTCATTTTTAAACTTTATGGCATGTATCTCTGTAACTAATGATCCTTTCCATCTTGTGAGCTTTGCTGAATGTGTACATTAAATTTTACAAGTGCATATTGATATTTGCTGTTGATTTACATGTTCACCGAAAAATAAGAGCAGGATATAAACATTACATGATAAGAGATCCGGGCCACTTGTTTGTCTGCTCTGCTTGGAAGATCCAATCAAATTTAAAATCTAACCCAACTCAATCAATGTCCATGTGATTTGTAGGTTTATGCACTCTGTAGTTTGACTCAAACAGATAGATGTGTTGACTGGCATGAGGAGATTTGAAATAATTTGTTAAAAATAAGTGTATGTATTGATGTTTTGGGTTGTGTCAAACCAGCTTCGATGGTTGGATTGTTCAAAGTGTCACCCTCACCATACACTGGACTGCTGACGACAGGGAGATCGGGGTTCAAATCCTGGTCAAGTGTATTGAAGGTCAATTTTACTAAAAGTTTTTTCACTCTTTCTCCATACAATTGTGGGTACACTTCCTCTAAATTAAACTTTCCTCATTCCCAGCACATTATCGTAATTAGTTATTACATGAATTATAGTATATTGTTGTTATTATTATTACTATTAGATTGTTATATGAACGAGTAGTAAGATTAAGAACCTTTTTTAAAAGTTGTGTTATGAAACAACTCAATAATATGTAAACATCCATCATGACTGTAATCTAAACAGGGGTGTCCAGCTTAAAAGTTTTCGAGGGCCATAATTTAATGCATGAGTCTAATGATGAGCTGAGTCATAATCGATCGACTAAGAGGTGTAAGGAAATATGACTCACGCGGATACACAAGTTAATATAAAACTAGAGCGCAATTAAGTGTATTACTAAATGAACATCAGTTGGAGCTTTAATGAATTTTTCCTAAATCCCACGCAAGTCAAAACTTTCAGTTTCTTGGCTTAAAAGAGTTAAAACATTAATTTTACTATAGTATAGTAGATTAATTTTCCAAAACATTTTGTGGACAGCAAATAAATACATTGTGGGCCACCATTTGGACACCCCTGATCCAAATGACCTGTTTATCCAATTGAAAATTAAATAGGTTGATAATCATTGTGTCTAGTTTGTGTTTCTAAGTATCATGATTCATGGTCCAACATAAATTTCTGCTAGACCGTGATTTATTGCACCACTCATCAGATCCTAACCTCTAATTTCAGTGAATCTGTGAGTCAAAGCCTATATGTGTAATTGCTTGTTTGTGAGAGACTCACCAGACAGATCCAGCCTGTACAGACTGAGCAAATGTCAGTGCCTTGTTGATGTCTTTGGTGATAATTCCTGCTGCGAGGCCATATGTCGTGCTATTGGCTCGCTCGATGGCTTCCTCCAGGGTCTTAAACTTGATTATACTCTGCACCGGACCAAATATCTAACAAACAAAAAAGCTCAATTAGAATTTGTAATGCCGAATTAGATTTCAATCTGAAAATGTGTTTGGTTCTAACAGTTCTTTGAGTCTATGTTGTTAGGTTACCATTTGGGTGTCTTTTCTACAAGCCACAGGACACCATGTTAAAGGCTTAGGTTTTAACCTTAAGAGTGGCCATATTTTAAACTGAGCTTTTCCTCAAAATATTACTAATAATATATAATAATAAAAATACACATGCATATTGTACAGCATACATTTTTTTGTTATACTTCACTGTAGGGGTGTGCAAACCAGGCTATTTATCGAATTGAATATCAACATTTTGAATGAATACTGAGTAGTATAAATCAAATAGTAGATTTTCCTTACAGTTTTGATAGAAAGTATTTAGATTAGTAAATGCCTATTGAAAATGAGTTATTATATTTAATTATTGGCAGAATGCAAACAATTACTTTAAAACTGTTATTTGAGCTGTATTAATAAAAGAAGACTGAATTTAAAACAAAATTTCAGGAACTTGAGAGGAACTTATGATCTAGGTTTTTAGATATTGGGCTTCCTTTTAAATGATCTTAAGGTTTGACAGGCCTTAAATGTTCTTTAGACTTGATACCTCTTAAGTTCTCCAGGCTCGACACCCCATAAATATTATTTAGTTTTGAAACCCCTTAAATGTGTTCTAGGCTTGACAGCCCTCAAATGTTTTCTAGGCTTGACAGCCCTCAAATGTTTTCTAGGTTTGAAACCTTTTAAATGCTCTCTAGACTTGACACACACCTTGTGATTCCTATTCTGTCTGGGTTACCTCCCTGTCTAGCTATTTAACAACAGACTGACAGAACACTCAAATGGTTGACCTTACAATACTGCCTTCCCTCGTCATTTTAATACGCCATAAAATATGGTAGAGTAGCTATTTCTATCCTTTCTTAAATGTTTCATTGCAAGCACTTTCACTTGTAGAATGAGCACAATCACGTGGCTCCCAACGGTTTGTCTCTCCACCAATGTTATAATAACACCTGCCCCTTTATCCAACCCTTAGGCAGGCCACAACCTCTTGCTATCTGCTAGCATTAGTATTCCCCTGCCTTCATATTTAACAAAGGACAAAAGTATTTTTAACTCCAAGTCACCAAATTATCTGGCTATCTGTTTGTCTTGAGCCAATTCCTGCATGCTGCCTTAAACATACTGGTCTGGACAGGACTTTTAAGAGATTTATGACACTACTATTCGATCTTGCTATTTGAACTTGCTATTCGAAGTTTCGAACCAAATATTAGGCCGTTAATTATTTAGAATTATTTGAAATCTCAAATATTTGCAGTTGGTAACACTTTTCATCAAATTAATAAAATAAAATAAACTTTGTTATATGATTTCACCTGTGAATGTGACTATGAATGAATACAATATTGAAGACTATCAAATCATTTCTTAGGTCAAAATGTCCCACGAATCAACCAACTGAGTCATGAATCCTCAATAATCACTAACCTCCTCCTGTGCAATCTTCATGGAGTCAGTGACGTTGGAGAATACAGTCGGCTTGATGAAGTAGCCTTCATTACCGAACCTATCTCCACCACACTCCAGCTTGGCTCCTTGTTCTTTACCAGACTTTATCATCGCCAACACTTTGTTGAACATCTCATCGTCAATCTAGACACAGTCAACACTACCATTACAAAACTGTTTTAACTTCTTTATTACCACAGCCCAGTACTTTCTGAAACAACTTACCAAATCACTAGATGATATGCAAACTAAAGTAAATTTATAATAAATACAAAAACAATGAGTATGAATGTATTGTTGGGCATTGGTACGTAAGCTGACTATTGTTACAAATATACTAACCTGAGGTCCCTGCTCTGTGCCCTCGACAAAAGGGTCCCCGACTTTTTTCGCAGCAGCCTTGGCTGTAGCCTTCTTGACAAACTGATCATACACCTCTTCCTGCACAAAGGTGCGGGAACCTGCACAGCAGTTCTGACCATGGTTGGCGAAGATGGCTGAGTGGGCAATGTCCACAGCTTCATCCACTGTGTGGTGGTTGCAAATGAGCAAGTCAATTAGAAACAAGGCTTTCAACATGTCATTTGTTTCAATCACATTGTTAATAATATGAAACCATGATTGAGTTGCTATTGCTATTTTGACCATCTTTTGTAGTTAACAACAATATGTTGTAGACATGACACACTCTAGATCAAAAACAACAAAACATTTTAAGGTATTCTGCTAGATTAATAAATTAATTAAATATTTTGAATACTTTAAAAAGTATTATTTTATAATAGTGGAAAATATTAAAAATAAAACAAGAGGAAAAGATAAACTGACAAGTGTAAATTCAATTAAGAAAGCCCACCTAAGGAAAGAGGAAAAAATGTGGGAAGAATCCAATACACAAAGGTGACATCATTTTCATTTCTTCTCTATTCTATAGTGGAAGTAGTCACACACACACACACACATACATTTAAACACAAATTGAACATATATTTCGGCACTTTTACCTCCTATCAAACAAAAAAAGAACAGGGAATACAATTTACACAAACTCTAAATTACTTCATTTTGAATTAAAAAAGAAACTGTTAAAATTTGTGTTTAAATGTGTGTTTGACAATGTCTACAACAGTAGAAAGAATAAATAAAGATATCCCCTTTGTGTATTGGATTCTTCTCACATTTTTCCTCTTTACCTAGGTGGGCTTTCTTCATTAAATTCACACTTATTAGTTTATTTTTTCCTCTTTCTTTAATTTAACCAATTTTCATTATTGTAAAGTTATTTAGCCAGAATAATTGTCATTGTATACATTAAAAAAATACTATTTATCTTTTAAAGAGGAAAAAAGAACACATTTTACATTGTTACCACTGGACAAGAATATAGAAGTTGCTTCTCAAAGAAAACTACCTATTGGCGGTGGGTCGACATTTCAAGCTTGACGACTGTGATATTTGTGATGTGAACATTCTCTCTCTCTATATATATATATATATATCACAAATATCACAGTCCAGTCCAGGATTGGGAGGAATTGGCTCCTTTTAAGAGTAGAAGCCAACTTACAACTCAAGTAATTCAGTTTTTTACCATTATGAATCTTAATTTGTTATGTATACAACAGCTTATAATAAGATTAATTGAGCATATATTGAGTATTTTAGATGTCAATATTTTGGTTGTCAAAGCCGGTATTGTTTTTTGAAGTGAAGTTGAAGATGACATTTGTTTCAAAGTTTCACAAATCTCTAGTCTGGTTTCCACAGAAGGTAAGTCTTAGTCCAACTTTCAAAGAACAGATAACAGATATGAAGGAAATGGTGCCAGTTCTGCATGACCACCACCAGAGTTTCAGCCAGTTATTACAAGAGATAATTTGTGCTTTAATAAACTTCGAGCTTCGGCGAAGAGAGCTCAGGAAGGGAGTGTAAATGAATGTCTATAGACAGAACTGTAAGATATGAAGTGTATCCGTTTTTCAACATGCAAGCCAAGTTGCATTTATTCTTTTATATGTTTCTGCCAATCATCAATATACAGTAGACAATCGATTTTCCGGAGTATCTGAGGTGAGAGGAAGCACGGATAATACAAAAAAATTCCTTTTTCCCACATATACATTAAATACTTAATGAGTTAGCAAAAGAAATCCTTTATTCATTTGTTTTCTCTCTAAGAGTTGTACTAATTGCCTTACTTTTCAGTGCATGCATTCATTGTGTTTGTAAAGTGTCATCACGCGTCTCCAAATTTGTCAGGTCATCACACATTCCTCAACCCTCATTGCCTTGGCTAATGACTAGATTTATCACCTGAGATAAGCTCAACCTCCCCCCTAGTCTCAGCAGCATCTGTACAACCATGAGCGTGTGGTACTATTTCCCTGTCTCTCTCTCTCTCTCTCTCTCTGAGAGATTGCTGCACCTGTGGACTGGGTGGCAATAACAGAAGAATGCATTCAGACGGTGGTGGATTGTTTGTGAAAAAATTTAAATATAGCCACAGTTAAGTTGCACATTGGTTGAGCCGCCGCTGGTAAATCAAGACCCTACTGTACTTTATATAATGTACAGTTAGATCTTTAAAAAATTATATTTCACCTAATATAATTGAGTCAATGTTGTTGTTGTTATTATTTTTATTATTATTGATTTTAATTTTATTACTATTATTGTTTATTCTATGAATATCTTTATTATTATTTTTTATTATTATTATTGTTGTTGTATGTAACAATAAGTGTGAGAGTCCTTTGATGCCCATAATCAAGCTTAGCTTAGTTTAAAATTCATTAAGTATAGCTCCTAGCCCTTATAAAATAAAATGTATATAAAATGTCCAAAATTGTGATTGTTAACCATTATTTAAACCAACCATCAGCGTCTGAGAAGACAATTAGAGGACTCTTTCCGCCAAGCTCCAGGGACACTCTCTTCAGGTTGGATTGGGCAGCTGCTTGTGCAATCAGTCGTCCAACCTACAACACATTCAGACTTATAACATCATCTTCAGGAAACCTTGTTGGTTCAGTTCCAGATTTACATGAGATCACAAGCAATTTTGTGTGTGTGAGGATAACTGCCAACCATATTACTTAATAAGTTTTAACTGGCACACAGAAATATTGTGAGCCAAGATCATCCTTTCGTCCTTGAAATATTATGAGTATAACTTTCCCTAAACATCAGATATTATTTTGAGTCTCGTATGTTATTGAAGAATTAAAAGTTTTATATATAAAATATGGTGACAAAAGAGTATTTAATTTGAATAACGCGGACAGCTCAATCCTCAGAAAAGTGGAACAATAAATCATAAGAATGTACATAAACACTATTCAAATATATTATTTATAAAATGTAAGCACTTAAAAAATGTTACAAACACTAATAATTATTTTGATAAATGCTTGTAGTCTTAAAACACTTACACATTAAAATTATGATTTTTAAGTTTTAAGTGGGGTGCTTAGCGCCTACCCACTCTCTCCTCCCCCCCGTCAGTTATAGTTATCCAAAGATTAGCTATTTTATTTAAGAACAAAGTATGAGGAGGTTAAATTTCAAGGAAATTCCCTCACATTCACCTGAAGAGAATGGAAAACTACTGAGATAAAAATATCACACTCGGTTCACATTGTAGTAATTGAACCCAGGCATGTAAACATATCTTTATTATCACTTCTATAAATCGTATTTGTTTAATCTAACAGTTCTAGAGAAGAGGTGAGTTAGCGCACCTCGGTGGATCCAGTGAAAGCCACCTTGTTGATCTTAGGGTGAGAGGATATAGCTGCACCTGCTGTTGGTCCGTAGCCAGGAACCAGGTTGATCACACCCGCAGGGAAACCAGCCTGAGAAATATGGTTTAGTTTGCTATATTATAAAATCTACACATGGCACAAATCCTCTTAACTCTAAGCAAAACTTGAATCTTTTAAAGGTGCTTTGGAATATAGCCAGTGGTGAGCTGTGAACATTTTAACAATGGACTCACAGTTGTTTTTTATATAGAGAAATATTAGTAAAATGATACAGGAATTTTTTTATCATTGTTGTTAAAAACATATTAAAAATGTAATGATAATATTCTAAATAAGGTAGCTGTACACAGTTGCTCAAAAAATGCAGATATATTCAACTAAAATATTATTTCAAACATAATCTGGGTTAGTGATTAGTATAATTATAAAATATCAGAGGGATTGAATCCTCAGAGATATTTTATATTTGAGGATTTGGGACTTTATATTTTCTTAAAAACCAGAGCCCAGACCAGTAATTTAATACTTTACATTACATCCATCACTGTTTCCAGCCTGTGGTCCGAGTCAGTTTTTTATTCAAGACGTATATTTTTCACTGCCAGCTGGCTAGGCCTCTCATAGCTTCATATGCCTTATAATCTAACTTAAGAATATGACAGGCACAACAGCCAGTTCCTGGCCATCAATTTATCACTATGAAAGGATAAACCCACATTTCACCAATGGTAATTGTCGGCCATGCCGGGAATCAAACTCAGAACACTAACAGAACATAGAACTGAGCTAAGGTGTGAGATTTAATTTAACACTTAACTGAGTATATGAATGTTATAATGAATGGATTATAAGAAAGAATCTTAGCATTTATTTACTATATGTAATTTCTACTATTTTATTATATTTATATTTCCTCTTATGTTCATAATTTTTTCCAAGATTCGGATTCGAGATTCAAAGGTAAATTTGAAGATTAAGATTCGAGATTTGAATTTTTAAAATAGTGGATTCAACCCAACTCTAATAAAATCTCTTATGCAATATGCATCCTATTCCAAACTCATGTAGAAACCAAAAAAAATCACTAATTTATTATTTAAAATAAAATAAAACCCCAAAGATCACTAGATAGAGTAATATTTAAATAAAAATAAAAATGCCAAAAAATTCACAGGTGCATATTAAATGATAATATTATGGAAAATATCATCTATTTATAAAAATTACATCTTGGTTTTTGGTGAAAATAAATAAATAAACAAAAATGTTAACAATAAACTTGCAAATTTCAGGCAAATTTAACAATGGGCTCAGATGAACCTAATACAGATAACTACTGACTATAACAGTATAGTTACTCCTTGCCAGTAAATTATTGTGAGATAAAGAAAGATATCACAATTAGAGACATAATTATAATTGCTCAGCACAGGAGTAGTTAGTTTTAATATCTAATATTAGATACTTTTTTTTTCAATAAAATGATAAAGGAATTAAAAGTTTTCTTAAAAGAGTGTAAACTTTATTAGGGTTACATACCGTACTGCCATTTATTTTATTCACAGCTTTCACTAATTAATATCATAGGATTAGGTAGGTTGAATTCAATAAATACACCAACATTATCTTAAAAACAAACTGGGGAGGGGAAAAAAAAGAGATTTGAATCAATCCTCAACCTGCTGTGTCAGAGTCGCCTATCAACCATGCCTACCGCTGCTGAGCCAATCCTAATGGTTGAAAATGATTTGATAAAAGAGGTCAGTAATCTTAACAAATATAAATGAATGAAGGGAAACATAAAGAAGCTCAAAAAATTTATACTAGAATGAGAAATAAAAGTTAATGCTAGAAAACATTTTGTTCCAAATAAAGATACTATACAAATGTGTTGTTTATTAGGCAAGTGATATTCCTTTGTCTCTCGCAGACTAGCAAACAAATGATTTTTATAATTCAATAATGAGTTCCTCAGTTGATGGTTATGAAAGTGTTACAAATCATAGATATGTGTGTGTATTCAAGAAGGTATTTGTATTAGACATGTGCCAGTGATGATTAGTTAGGAGCAGACACTCGGACAGACAATATTGTCTCTCATACTAACCAACCATCTAAATGTGATGAAAGTTCTGGGATAAAACACTGCAATGTGCTATTACTGACACAAGCAATCTATATTATTAAAATAAGGAGTTTGCCTGTAATAGCCATTGTGAGATATCCACCGCACACAAAGGTTTGAATTTTATATATTAGTAACCCCTGTGCACGAACATGTGCACCTCAAAGCCAGAATTTTAAAATTTGGATTTTTTTAAATTAATTAAAAACTGGGTCAGAAGAAATAAAAAAAATTTCTGTCTGTTTAAGCAAACTAAAAGCATTGCCAGGGGTAACCATGCAATCCATTGTGTAGCTATCACAGGCAATGCCGGGTACTTTCGCTAGTAATAAATAACTACAATGATATTTATAAGTACAGGCAACTGAATTGGATGTCAGGTTTCTCCCAGTCAGTAATGCCATAAGCTAAAAAAATGTACAGTAGGGAGCAGAACAGCACTAAATTGTCAGAACATTGTAACAGGCAGAGCAAAAAGATCCCTTGATTTTCTTTAGGTTAAAAAATCCAAGTCCGTGTTAGAATTGAAAAAGGATGTAAGATGTACTCAATATGCGACAAAGAATTATTATGGAATCGGGGTCTTGGCTTAGTAATCTGGAGCTTCAATGTAGGTTGAGCTAATGAAACTCTAGTGGTAGGTGTAATTGTACCTCTTTAGACAAGGCTGCGACATAGAGCGCTGTCAGTGGTGTCTGCTCTGCCGGTTTCAGTACCACGGTGCAACCTGTGGCCAAAGCAGGGCCCCACTTCCAGCTTAACATGAGCACAGGGTAGTTCCATGGGATGATTTGTCCCACCACTCCTACTGGCTCCCGACGAGTGAATGTCAACAGTGGGCCATCTGTGAAACCAACCGTGTATTAGGAGAGTCAAGATGTTAACATAGCTGTTAATGCTTTCAAATGTTGAATTGGAATTTGGTTTAAAGGGCGCACAGCTCAGGAACTTAATTTTAACATTTAATTTCACCAAAAATTAATTTGAAATGGATTTAAAAGACCAACAATGCACATTACTAAAATTGTATTATGTTTATAGAATTACCATTAATTAAAATACCATCTCACTCTTTAAAATTAAAAGGTATTGAATTGATATTGGATTCAAAATGTCTATTTGCATTTTATGGTACTTTAATTATTGATTCCAATATTACAACCTGTTCAGGTTATACCCTTAAATTTTATTTCATTCTCATTTTCCTTTATTTAAGTGCTAACTGACAGTCAAACCTCAAACAGGCTTGCACTGAAGATACAGAAGAACATATGGTTAGCAAATAAAAAATAATAAATGCATCATGTTTGTATACGGGCGATTACAATAAATTATTTATTATCTAAAACATAGTAAAAAGGAAAGCAAGAAAAAAAAATTCAGTAATAGTTATTATTTTTAGAGAAGAGTTCACAATAAACAAACAGATAGTAATTAATTATGTAGGTGTTCCTGAAATAAATATATAATTTTAGTTCTTCTTCTATAGTTAAAATCAAATTCAAGAAATCTAGAGTTAACTCTGCTTGTACAATGGCAGAGAGAACTGATATTGTAAGAGTTAGGACCTACTGGTAAAAAAAAAAAAAGGATTTCTAGAAGCATGAGAGGGCACACATGTTCGAGAGTAGCTTGGAAAGAAATTTTACCACTAGGAATTTTATAAACAAAAAAGGCATCCCAATAGTCTTTGTGAGAAGAGAATTTGGAGCCATAGAACATTTCTAGCGCTATCATAATCGTTGTAAAAATAGTTGAAAAAGAATTGATCATAGCAAGCTGCAGTAAATTTGCGTTAAACAGTTTCCAAACTGGTAGAGTCAGTTAGGGTAATTGAATTCCACGCCACACTAGCAAATCCTAGTTTGGGTCTAACCAAAGTGAAATATAATATAGTCAACTTTTTGATAAGATCGCGTAATTTAAGAGAGTGAAAAATTATATAATCAACATGAGTGAAAGCAGATCTTATGGTATAATATAACACTTAGTAGACCGTGTTAAACAATATAGATATCAACTTCATAAGTGAAAAAATTAGGGGTGATTTTCCTGGTGAAAGTTATAGACCTAGTTTTGAATTTAATGATTGGCATTCTATTTTCTGTATACCATCGTAATATACCATTTATCTCTATTTGCAAATCTAAACAATCAGCGAGTGAATTAATGTTTTTATATAGTTTGAGATCATCAGCGAAGAGTAAATAGTTTGAAGATTGGATGTAGCTGCCAATGCCATCAATAAACACATTAAAAAAGAGGACATAAATTTAAACCTTGAAGTATACCACAAGGGGCTGGATAGGAGTTGAAGGGGCTAGAATTTATTTTGATTGTAAAATATATATTTTGCAAGTAGCTCCTAAACCAATTTATATAAGAATTTGATAGGTTAAAATTGCTAAGCCATAAGGGAATAATACTGTGATGATACAGATCAAAAGCTGTTCTTTAATCAAAATAAATTGCATCAATCTGACCTTGAGGGTCAACATGACCCAGAAAATCTATTAATTTGGTTACAGTAGATTTGTTGTTTACAAACCCATATTGATTTTCAGAAAGTCAGTTTTTCCGGTGGTGAAACATATTCTTATGAATTATTTTCTCAAATACTTTAGTGAAAGTATTTAGTAGCAAAATTAGCCTATAATAGTTACAGACATTGGTTTTAGCACCTTGTTTATGTATTGGAATGACTATAGAATTTTTACATGCTCTAGAGAATGTTTAATTTGACCAACAAAAGTTGAAAATATACGCTACAATGGATTGATGGATCCAGCCTTTACAGGTTAAAATTGGGACTTAATCCTTCCCCTCCCCAACCCCCCAGCATACCCGGATGAACTTAATTTTTTGGTTAGGCTACAAGGACACACCAGTTTCAATAATAGAACAAGGCATAACTAGTAGAGCGGAGTCATACATTGATCTGAAATATTTTCCCAATTTTATTTGCTATTAAGAGAGAATCATTAATAATGTTCCCATTTATTTTAAGATCAGATGGAAAGCATCTGCTTACATCGGTTATCTTAGCATATTTACAAAAGTCCTTGGGTTTGCTCTTAGGGCTAGTTTCTATAAAGTTCATGCAGATGGCTCTATTAATCGGTACAAATTTGATAATAATGTAAAGAATATGAATAGAATTTTCTATTATTTGTTTTTTCATACTTTTTGAAAAATTGATTTTTCTTTTTTGTATAAGATTTAAGTGTGAATGAGAACCAGGTGGGAAATTGTAGGAATTTTTAATGGCAATTTTTGGAACATGAATGTTGTTTATTCTTTGGACTATGTTGGTAAAATTATCATTAACTATATTATTATCAAAAGCTGAATAAACACATGTCCCATTGGTGACTACCAGAGAGTTGTATAGATTAACGTAATCACAATGAGATAAATCTAAGTAAGTTGTGGAAATATTATTTTTATTTATTATCTGGGGTAAGCCTACATCCAATTCAATAAGTAAGGGGGGGATGAGATAAATCAATATTTATTTATTATTTATTTATGATAATTACTATAATTGAGTAGGGATGAGTATGGAAGCATTTTAGAGGTAATCTAGGCGCATTTGCGTGGAAGGAGAGTGGGAAACCATTTATAAAAGTAGCAACCTGAGTAGACATGACCGAGATTCGAACCCCAATCTCCCTGTTTAGAGCATTCTAATTGGTCACATTTTAAACTTTTCTCTAGTAGTCCTGCCATATCTAATACTTGCTCTCAATTAGCAGTGGTTTAGTCTTAAATAAACTAATGAGGGGAGAGGGATATGATGATGATCCTACCTGCCCCCCTCCTCCCCCATTCTCCAAAGCAAGGAGGTTTTCATGGTGAAATACAAATACTAAACTCATCAAAGGAGAAGGACATCAGTGAAAGGAAAAAGGAAACCAATGATCAGCAGGAACATGGGATGGCTTTTTTTGATATTATTTTAAATATTTTTCATAAAAAGCTCAAAGTATAAAAGAGACCAACAAATTTGATATTATTTGCGATCAAATAATATGTACCTATGAATGTGTGTCTTCATTTAAGAAAACGAAAAATTGGAGAAAATAGGGTTTTTATTGAAAAAATAAGAGGATAACCTCGCCCTCCCTCCATGCGTCCTCCTTACTTAATCAACCATTGGCTACACTACTGGCATGTAACAAAGTGTATAACTTACCAACAGGGATAGTATTGCCATGAATCTTATCAGCCCAGCCAGCATAGTAGCGAAATGTGTCTATCGCACAATTAATGTCGAACAGAGAATCGCTGTATGCCTTCCCGTTGTCCAGCGACTCTAGGTTGGCCAAGTACTCAATGTCACGTTCGATCAAACTAGCCAACTGTCACACAATGTATTAAGTCATACAACTTGACTAACGTTGAAAGATGTACAAATAGGTTGCATACACTTGTAAAATATGGCTTGTGTAAATTTATAACTATAAACATTTGAACTGTTATCATTTTAGTTTTTAAGTTATATATAACAATTTGGGTTTTATATAACAGTGAAAAACACATAAACGACTACATACCTACTGTACCAGCATTAAGTTATGAATATAAAGACTAGCCATTAAGTCAGGAAACAGAAAAATTAACTAAATTTGATTTTTCTGTTAACGATTGAGTGCTTAAGATTGATAATGTAATTAAAAATATAAGAAAAAACTGCAGTTATATTTTTACTTGTACATAAGGGATGGTCACAATAAAGGTTAGCAAAAGATTTTAAAGAAATCTCTTCAAGAAAGTGAGACTTTATCTATTAAACTCATATAAAAAAGGTCAATGTATTGGAAAACAAACTGTTATATGGTAACTGGTGCAATATGTCAACTTTATAAAACACCTTCAAATCTGAAGTGAGAGAGGAGAATACATTGAGGAACTATAGCTCATTTTCCTTTGTCTCCCGACTTAATGGACACAACCTGTACCATTTCAATATGTATTCACCGACAAGTGTGGCCCGATTTTAAAACAAGTCCATGCAATTAAATTGCATTATTTAGTTAACTAAACTGTTACAGAACTGTACTAAATGTTAGGATGGAAAGTTATATTTTTTGAGAATTATGATTTTTGATGCATTTTATTTATAGGAAATTTGAATTGGGGCAATGCCCTTGTTGACCTGGTGTCACCTTGTTAAGGAGTTTGCCTCTGGCTGAAGCATCCATGGTCCTCCATTCTGAACCCCTCTGGAATGCTCGACTTGCAGCAGCAACAGCAAG
Organism: Timema shepardi; assembly: GCA_902151425.1. NCBI lineage: Eukaryota > Metazoa > Arthropoda > Insecta > Phasmatodea > Timematidae > Timema > Timema shepardi. The sequence continues at coordinate 101,990 of CABFVX010001735.1, forward strand.
ATCAACGTCCGCCTTCACAAATCAATGTAGAACATGTTTTAGCTGAATAAATAGGATAACTTGGAGTCAGTTCTATCAGCTCTGAATACAGCTAAGGTAAATCTTATCCTTCAGATAGTTTAACAATTAAAATGTATGTCAATGGTTCCTCAGTTATAGGCCTACTATCTTGTAGATTTAAATAAGTTATCAATGCTTTCAATTCAGACAAAGAGAAATGTGAATAAAAGGCTATATAGAATTTTCAAAGAATGTCAATACATGTTGTTGTTATGGTGTTTGCTGATGACTTGATGGTATGGTGGAAGAAGGAAGTCCAGGAACAACTACAAGAATGGAATGCGGTAGTAAAAGAGTGTGAAATGATATTTAGCATGGTAAAGTGTGAAGTGATGGTAATGACAAGGAAGAGGGCAAGACCTAATAAAGCTATAAAGTTGGATGGAGTAGAGCTGAGAAAAGTACAGAACGTGAAATATTTTGGAAGTGTGAATGAGGAGAAAGGTGGAAGTAGAGAGGATTTAATGAGAAGAGGTGAGCAGGGAGAGTTGTTTTATAGGTGCATAAGGGACCTGCTATGGAGACGGGATGTGCACTTTGTACCCATAGTCACATATGCAGCAGAAACATGGACAATGAATGTAAGAAAGACTAGGAAAGTGGAGGCTATGAGATCGAAGTTTGTGAGGAGCATGTTAGCTGTCATTAGGAGAAACAAGATTAGGAATGGAGTTATTCGGGAAAGAGTAGAGGTACAGGGAGTATATGAGATAGTAAAGGAAAGAAGACTGAGATGATATGGGCATGTAATGGGGATTGAAAAAAGAGAGGACGCCGAAGAGAGTGTTGGAAATGAAGTCTGTGGGAAAAAGACTGCAAGGAAGGCCAAGAAATATATAGGAGGAGCAGATAACAGAAAGTGTTTAAGTGAGAGGAGAAGAATGGAAGAAATTAAAGGAGGAAGAATGGTGGAAGAATCGAGGAAGATGGAGGCATTTTATTTGACTGACCTGGCTACAGGCTAGAAACAGTTGATGATATTTATCATGTATTAGAAATAATAATGTTTGCCCGAATTAAAGAAAAAATATCCTTATATAAATAACAATTTAGTAAACAAAATATTGTATAAATAAATAATTACATTAATTAAAATATTGGTAGGTACCTATTAGCTTACTAGTGCTTTTGTTACATAAAACATTAATGACTATTTCTTTTTTTTAAACATGTAAAAAGTGGGCATTATTTAAAAACTGTTGGGGAAATTCAATTTTTGTTGAATGGTGACATTTTGTTTATTCTTGTTAAGAAAATTATTTTCAGTTTTTGTTTTTGAGAGTGAAAAATGTAATTTTTACACAAAGAAACATATTTTAACTCACTTATGATTCAGTAATAAAGTTGAAATTAATTAAGGTAAACTACTCCAGTTGATAACACATCTTCAACAAAAACTATGAAAGCCAGTATATTATTTTTGCTTTTATTAGTCTTTAGATTGAAATGCACAGCAACATGTAAGAGTCTTAGATCTGGCATGTATTGTGAGAAAATAAGCATCATCAAAAACTCTATTCAGATTGTGTTAAGAGCCTCCAACTTTCTCTGTCCTGCCATCATTCTTCCTCCTTTACTCTATTTCAATGTGTAACTCTCTCCTCACTCACACACTTGTGATAAGATACAGAGTAAAGTTATTATGACTTATATCTGGTTGAATAACTACTGTAGCTATGACATTTTCAAGATAAGAGTAAAGGAAGACCAAGAACATAGTGTTATTAACATGGAACTAGAGGTGTATGTTTGTTATTCAACAACCAATAAATCTGATGCTTTGCCGAGAACTACTAATTCCCTACCAATCTAATTATTTTTGGGTTATTAATTTCTTTAGACTGCTTCCCAAAAATCTTAGTTATGGAGAAAATTGTTTTCCAAGATTATAATGATCTTTTTATTTTTTTAATGTAATTGAAATTGTTTAAAATTAAAAGAGAAATAGTTTTGTAATCGGTGTAACAAAGCTATGGGCCCAATTTATTTGTTTACCTCATTGATAAACTTATATGAAAGAAAGTATAGAACTCTAGGTAGCTATTCACATTGTGAATACAACGTATAGCATATCAATAAATGTAGTTTATCCTAGCAGAAAGTTATAATTTAAAAGTAAAGTTTATATGAAAGTTGTCCCAATCACTTGCTAAGCAAGCGCACAGTCACTTACAAATATGTAAACAAACAACCTCTTGCCGTCATTTATATTAATCGGTGAATGCATGTATGTCACTATAAGCTATTATTAAAAGGTTCCCAATCTCATAAAAAAGGGTCAAGGTTTAAAAAAAATCTTTAGCTGTAAGTTTACACAAAAATCATCAACAATCTTAAATGTCATTGGGCTTTACTACAAACCCTGTGATTTTGGCTAAAGCAAGAAAGTTGACATAGTAATGTTATGTACAACCACTAGTATACAGGGATTAATGCTAACTTTGGTAGCTGTTAAAAGTGATGTAAGTTATTGTATACCTTGTCTGCTTCAGCAACATCCACAATCTTCTTTGCATTTGTGGGATTTAGGGTCGGGAATGTCTTGCCAGAAACAGCATTCACAAACTCATTGTTAATAAACAACTGGAAAAAAAACACTGCCAAATTAATTCAACAAAGTTTAATTTAGCAGCTTACTCTAACAATAAGGGATGACGGAATGAAGAGTTATTTAGTTGGATCATGAGGGTATGAATAGATATATAGTTGGGTCATGAGGGCATGAATAGATATATAGTTGAATCATGAAGGTCTGAATAGGTATTTAGTTGGACCATAAAGTTTGAATATGATTTGCAAGGCCGTATTCACGAGGGGGTTTTGGGGGTTCAACCCCGCCCCCCCTCCTCGAAATTTAGTTAACAAAATATATAAGGCTTTATTTATGATTCAAACAATATCAGAATTAAGGCACAAAGACAAATTAAGGGGCTGTGTTACCATAAAAAAAATCACTTTAGAAAGCCTCTAGAGGTGTTTAATATTCAGAATTCCTTCTAGCCTTTGGCAGTTATGGTGTTATGTTGCTATAAAAACACTTTAGATAGCTTCTAGAGGTTTTTAGTATTTAGAATTTTTCCTTGCCTCTGACAGTTAGGGGGTTGGTTATGTTGCCATAAAAACACTTCATATAGCTTCTAGAGGTGTTTAATATTCATATTTTTTTCTAATCCCTGGCAATTTGGGGATGTGCCCACCAACCTTACCCCCCTCTGAAATTATTGGCTGGCTAGAGCCTTGATGATTTGTCAAACTTAGAATGAGCTATCCACATTTGATTACAATAATGGGGTAGAAACGAGGAAAGAAGAATTTAAATAAAATGTTCTTGTATTCACACAGAAGGAAGTGAGACACAATTTAGTAGAATCTTACCACAATACATGCGGTAGGGATTCTAACCTTAGCCTCCTCGCTATTAGCAAACCAGACTAGACTAATTTGAGATTTAGTTCCTGTGCCCACAGACTTGGGTCTCGCCTTTCTTCTTCCTCCCCTCAAAATGTAGTCAATACACAGTCAGAGCCATACTATTAATGAGAGATATTTAAAGAGGTGAAGAAACACACATACACACACACACATGCATATAATTATCACATTAAGCTCCAGGAGAATAGGAAAATAAAAAGGTGAAACTCACCATACCACATGTTTGGACTATCCACAGATGTATCCTTATGAGACTCGCATCAGTGTCAGACTCATCTAGTGTAGTTTACTGATTAAGGGGAGATTGGTATTTGAGTCTAGGCCAAGGTATACTGAAGGTTTTTTCCCTTAGATGGTTTTTAACTCTACCTCCATCCTAGGGATGGAAAATTTCCTCCAAGTTCTACCACTCTCTTCCTTAGCTTATTGGCATGATTAAAATGCATAGAGTGCAAACATTTAATAAGACAAAGTAATAAAAAATAAAATAAAAAATACACTATCAAAATTAATACAGTGCACACTGTCATGAAATTACATGGTGAATTGTCAAATACCGGCCAAATTTCTGATATTTTGAATTTTTGCTGTGAGAATATTTTTTGTGTGTGTTTATTATAGTTATTTATGATCTTTCATATTTTTTATTGACTTTATTTTGTTTTATAGAAGAAAAATAAATAAACTTTGGGTGGTAGTTTTGTACATCAAACTTTTTTTTAAATTTACTAGGCAAAAGAAATTAAAAAAATTAAAAGATATGTACACATTTTGTTACAAAAGCTAGAAAAAAATTATCATAGGTAAATTGCGAATTAAATATTTCGGCCTAACAATAATTCTATTTTGGAATCATCAAGCAAAGTTGCTTTTGAGGAAGGCATTTTGATAAGTACCACAGATGTTAAGGAGAGTGTTGATGAAGTGTTTAAAAAATAAGGTTATTTAGTTATATAATGGGAAGTGACCCACCTTTCTTATGAACTAAGACAGCCTTAGGAAACAGTTGCAGAACACTATACTTGAGCATATTTTGAACCATTGTGTATGTAAGCATTTAAAAGAGGACCTGAGTGTAGCTTGGTCGTGGTAACAATAGATACTTACACTCACCTCAGCATAGTTCGGGTACGGTGTTCAATGAGTTAAAGGATCAATTTTGTTTGCCTTCCAAAGCTCACACATGATTGCTAAATTGGCTTTGTAATATTTATTGATGTCTATTTTTTAAATTTACTTATTTTCACAACATACCACTTCTTGTTTGGGTTCTATTCATATGAACTAATTACGCTAAATGTGTTATGAATGAGTATGTTTGGATTCATAAGAAGTGTACCTACATATGAATGGAAGGAGAGTGGTAAACCATTTAGGAAAAACCACCTTTTGTACACCCAACCAAGATTCCAACCCCTATCTCATTATCGAAAATTCATACTACAGTGGATTCCGGTTAATTGGGACATATCGGGATAGGTCACTCTGGCCTAATTAAGTGACTACCCCAATTAAACAAAAATTTTATGGTACAAATATTTATTTAAAAATACTGTAACTAAAGCAAAAAGCAAACAAAATGTACACATGTAAAATGAATATACAGTAGACACTTGTATGTGTCAAGTAAGAGATACACATTACTCAAAAATTCTTTCTTTGAAAAAAATTATCAAGTGTAGCCTGCCGTGTTTTCTTTATGGACTGCACCTGCACAAAGTTGGGGCAGGTATCTAATGCTGATAAAGGGCTGCCTTAATTGCCTTCCTGCATGAAGTAGCATCTCAATTCAGCAATATATTTCCTGCCATCCTGGTTAGTCACTCGCTTAGGTGTTTGGTTGTCATCATTTTCTTGTCGTTCTGTTGTCTACAAGTGTTTTGCCACAATTTCTTCAATAATTGTATCCTCAAGTCTTCATTTTCATCATGGCACTGAAGGTTATTGTCAATGCTTATACAATCTTTACAATTTTGGATGTATTGCAGTTCTAGAGACATTTGATTGTCTGTACATATAACTGCATCTGAATCACAATTAGTCATAAAACCACATTTAGCAATACAATTCTGAATTGTTTTGCTGCCTATTCCTTGCCAACTATTAGTGATAAACTGTACAACTTTTAACAGTGAACCATTTGCACTATATTCTATTACTTTTGAAGATGGTGTAAGCAGATTTTCCTCCATTGCTTCAAGGATGTGATTGATCAGCTTTCCATGATAATATGTCTTAAATTTTTTTATAATTCCTGCATCCATAGGCTGTATCAGGGATGTGGTGTTAGGGGGTAAAAATTCCAGTTCAATATTTTTTAAACCATCGACATGAGGGTGTGCTGTACAGTTGTCCAATATCAACAGAATTTTTCTGGACTGAGGTTGCAGTTCCACGTCCCAGTTCATTAGCCATTGCGTACAATTATATGTGGTCAACCACACCTTCTTATTTGTATGAAACAACGAGGTTCAGCACTTTTACCAATAACCAAAAGTTTGAGTTTATCACTTTCTGTCATGTTTGAGTAGCACAACACAGTTACACAATCCTTTGCTTATTTTGAACCGATAGCTCAGGGAACTATCCGGTGTAGCACGATAATACAGGCCTGTTTCATCGGCGTTGTAAGTGTCATCCACACAACATTTTTTAAGCAACTCCGGTAGTTTTTCAGATTTCCATTGGTCAGTGCTTGTAGCATCAGCACTGTCCTTCTCGCCATGTGCTTTTTTTGTAACTTATGTCACGTCTGCACTTCCATTGAAACAACCAATCATCCGTTGCTTTGAAATTTACATGACCTAGTTTTTTGGCCAACTCTTCTGACTTGGTTTTTAGCATAGGCCCGCTCATATGCACACCATGTTTAGTTACAATGGAAAACCATTGATTTAAAGTTTCTTCAACATCTGGATCTTTGCCTTGCCTCTTTTGCTTATGAGATGTTTTATTTAAACCCACACGCAATGTCCACTCCTCTCTTAGTTTTTCTTGTTGCTGTAACAATCGTGAAATTGTAGATTTTGGCACCTTAATTATCTCCGCTAGCTTATGATGACTGATGTTAGGAAGTTGACTCTTTATCTTGTCAAGAATAGCAATTTTTTCGGAGAATGTCAAATCTTTACGTGCCATCTTGACAGGATTGTTAAATGTACTGAAACAAACTAACTCAGTGCAATGATTGTTACCGTTTTTTAATTTATGTTAATCTACACAATAAACTATTATACACAACACAGAACTTAGTGTTCTCTTAAACAATTGTAGACCACAATAATAATGTCAAACAGAATATGATTACCATGACACAGAACAAACAACACAGCCATGCTACAGCACTATTTCAACCAACATGACATTCACTGCTACCCCACAGAACAAACGCAATACACAACACGACTTCACAGTAACAAACTTAACTGCAGCCTACAGAATATCTATGCTACGAGCTTGTGAGACTGCATTACCTTAACTGCCCCAATTAAGAGGAGAGTTGACCCAAATAAGTGGACTAAGCTCAAGGTAAATACTTGTTTTGTTTCTGTTCTTAGAGTTTTGTCCCAAATAAATGGCTGCCACAATTAACCAGAATCCACTATATAATGAGTGTGACACCTTAAACTATTTTACTATCTAAGCATGTGATTTTCAATATTGATAAATACAGTTTTATAAAAATAAAAAATGTTTGTTTCATTTTTTAAATTGTGGTCCATGTACCATTGTTATCCTTGGCACAGCTTACAACTTAGATAAGGATGGAGTGTAATCTGTTAAACAAGACTTGTGAGTATCTTTCAAGCTTTGTTCTCTCATTTATTTTTTATTTTCTCTTGTAATTCAGTAGTCTTTGTTCATAAATGAAATACTATAATTGGCACCAGCTCAAATGTTTACAATATTCAAAGTAGCTAGTAAAGGTGAAATGAGTGATGAGCCCTCTTGTTATCTAGGTATTCTTCTTTTTTCTGTTGTGTAAACATGCAAGATGAGGCTATGTTGACAATGTGTGAACAAATTTTATTAACAGCAGAGTCTTAAGTGAGGATTATGTTGGTACTACTTTATAAAATTGCCAGCAAACTAAAACCGTGTAATAAAGCTAAAACTAACAGAAAACATGTTTGAAAAGGCTTTCTGTTACATCACTCACATGTCACAACAACTCAACAGTGACGTTAAAAACTGAGTGGCCAACCAAAAGTCTGAGGGATCTTGGTTCAATTCCCAGTGGTAAAAGCAAATATATTAGCCATTTGGTAAAGTAATGTTCTGATTTTTACCGTTATTTGATTTATAAATTAATAATCAATATTCAAACATTAAACATTAAACAAACATTAAACTTTTTTGTGCTAATGTTTGTTTAATGTGTTACCTCAATAAAACAAATCTAAACAATATTGTTTACTCAAAATGACTTTGGTTACCTACCTTTTAATAAGTCTTAGATTAAAATAAAGTTTTTATGACACAGTATAAGAATAATTTATCCTAATTCACAAATATGACAGTGTTTTTTTTAGATAATTGTCAGCTATTTAAATTTAGTTTTTATTAGTTGGTATATACAATTGAGTTCCAATGTGTTAACTATTGGTGACTTAAATTAAACTGTTTAAAACTTAATGGAATTGTAGGAAAAGGGTTAAGTTAATTTCTGATATGGAGAGAAGGTAAAAAGAGAATAACTGTGAGAAATATTTGGCATTCCCCTAATATAAGATTGAACCATGGTCTCCAAAGTCAAGTGTGTTAATATACACCTTGGTTTACTTTTTACATCCATTACTGTTTCCAGCCTGTGGTGTTTTTTATTAAAGAGGTATATTTTCCACTGCTGGTTTGCTAGGCCTGTTGTAGCTTCATATCCCTTATAATCTAACTTATGACTAGGACAGGCACAACATCCAGTCCCCAACCATTAATTTATAAATGTGAAAGGGTAAACCCACATTTCACCAATGATAATTTTTTCGGCCATGGCGAGAATCGAACCTGGGATCCTTAGCTCAGTAGGCAGACAAGCTATCAACTGAGCTAAGGTGTCCAATTGGATAAATATTGTTATTATTTCAAAACATACTTTAAAAATTTATATTTTTCACCAGTAAATCAAAGCGAGAGTTGAATGAGTTCTTACTTTCAGTCAAAAATCAATCGTTTAGCTAAAGAACGACGTATTAATCATAATTAAGTTTAATATTAACCCTGTGTGTTTATAACTTATAAGTATCAGCTATATAGATTATATTGGGTTATACACCATTTGTATCTTTGTATCTTTTCTGCTTCACTGGGATTGTTCAAAGTTTCTTAAACTTTTATATTTAGCTGTGAAGTCAGAGTTGTGGAGTTGGAGAAGGAAAAATTTTGGGTGGAGTCTGTACATTTTTACAGACTCCAACTATTGCTTGAAAATAAAACTTATAATAGTAGAACAATATTTTATACTTTCTTTTAATCTATCTAGGACAAACATTTGTAGGTCTAATGTGGATTGATAAATTTACTAAAATATAAATTCACAAGGACAAAGAAGCTTCCTATAAAGTAGTCAGTAATGGAGAATCTTACTGCAGTAAATGTATTACTAATTATTATACTTCAACCATTTCTGAAGGTGTTGGAGTCTTAGTCAGACAGTAGAAAAATAGAAGAGTTGCAGTTGAATGTTTGGTTTAAAGACTCCACAGCCCTGCTTTTAGAAAGCATGAAGTATAATTTAAAAAAATATAAGCTAGTAGCCCCATTAAAAGATTGGCCTATCTTCCGGATATAGAATATTAACATGCTATTTATCTTTATTTTCTTATATCATCAAATAATGTTATAAAATATAAAATAAAAATATCTTAAAAACTATAAATAGGCCTATGTATGATGAAAATAAATATATATTTTTTATAAAGCTATTACCCACCTCAGTGTCGTAGTTGGCTAACGCGCTTGCCGTGTTGAGCTCTACTGCTGAGGACGGGGAGATCGAGGTTCAAATCTTGGTCGGGTGAACTGGGGGTGGTTTTTCCTAAATGGTTTTCCGCTCTCCCTCCACGCAAATGCGGGTTCACTTCCTCTGATTTGACCTTCCCAAATCCTAATTCATTAGTGTAATTAGTACTTAAAGCGTATAACCCGAACGGGTAGTAAGACGCGATGCTAAATATTATAAAGCTATTACATACAAACAGTTACTACACTGGAGATATAACTTCATTTTACATGTGAGATTATTTCTTACAGCCAATACTAGCTACGATTCTATTTTTCCTTGTGCTTTAGTACTAGTTCTGGCTAACAGAAAATTAATCAGCTAAACTAAATTAGAATGATGGTGAATTTTAAGGACATTCAGAAGTAGGCAGCCTACTTATGGTGTGCTACCGATGGTGAGCTGCATGGACAAAATGCCTGTCAAGCAATAAAATTCTACAAGAAGACTAATCAAAATTAGTAAAAATTAAGTTAGGCTATGTTTTACTATCAATTATTAAATTTTGGCTAGTTATCTCTAGTCAAAATATTTTATCTTGAGCCTAAGAATTGTTTTTTAAATTTTTACTCTAGCTAATATAAATCTATCTTATAAATAAAAATAATATTTTTTACAAGTAGGTACCTAATTATTTTGTTCGGTGGAAGTTTCGGTGGACCAACCCCTAAGATTGTAGGCTACTTTATGTTAACCCACCCTAAAAAGTAGACTATTATTGTCTTTACATTATTTTCACAAAAAATGGTGAATAGGCAATTAGGTGAAGTAATAGTAGTTCATCTTCGTGACTAAGCTTAATTTGGATACAGTACATAAATATATTCTAATCATGCTAATCAGCAAAGAGGGGAGGCAATTAAATTCAATTTGAAAGACCCGGCCTCCAGCACAGTTATACCAACAAGACTCCGATTTGTTAAATAAGACAAACTCAATTTCTACCAACTAAAATATCAAAAGAAATATTAATTTTTTGTACAATTTTTACCTAATATAAAACGTCTACACAGGAACGTACTAAACTGTACATTTAATGAACTTACCTTAGTGTATTTAATTTTGATATTTTTGTTAGCCATGTTGACTATTAATTCAGAGAGCCGATAGTAAAAATGTGCACAAAACCACCGTTTTCTTGTCTATTCCAAAACTTTCACAGAAAAATATCCACGGGAGTGCGAATATCTTGGTTAGTAGTCTTACTAGTCTACGAAATAGAAAACAGAGAGTCACAGATCACATTACCCTAGAGCTTTAGTTGTGTCTATGTTAGCAGGCTGAGCTTCACTGAAAGGAAAGAAAGAATGAACAATGTAGATTAGAGTAGAATGATCAACAAGACCACAATTTGAGCGCCTGGTTGGTGACAGCTAAAACTAATGTCAATACGCTTGGTGTAAAACTAAGATAAGTACAAGCATAGATAAGGAAGGTAAAAAAAAAATGTCAACCTCATAGTTTACGAAAAAAAAAGTTATGGCAGAAAATTGTAGTTTGCACATTCATTTTGTATCCATTTTATTTCAAATAGATGATTATGTGGAAATGGGTGAAGTTTGGTTTTCATTTTATTTATGTATGAGTTACATTGTATAGTACAATTTTAATTGGAAGAACCTTTTTAAATCTCAAAAAATCTTATTTTTAGCTACCAATGTAGATAACATTATGATAAATTATTAGTGTTAATTGTAAAGGTATTGATAATAGTTTTGTTCGTGTCGACTTTTGGGAGCGTGTGAAGAATACAGCTAGGAGCAGAAGAAACAAACTTCACCTTGGAGGCGACGCGAGCATCTTTTTTTTAGTAGAGATGGGCTGATGCCGATGATTTATCCGATAATCGGCCGATTATGATACAATCGGTTAAGGCAATTATCGTCATTTTTAACTCGTTTATTTACACCGATATTTTGAAGTGAATAAGCTGGAAGTCAGGCAGTGGTGACTCATCACTCATCAGTAGCCTGCCATTAGTTTAAGGTTAGATAGGGTGTCAAAAGAGAGATTGGATATGCTTAGCTTAGGTTATTCACATTGAAAACATGTGTTCATGTGGCGAAAAACCTTTGGGTCTGATGATGCCATATAGTAAGTAGTATCTAAGTAATTACTGATGTTAATCCATTAATTCACACCTGAAATAAAAAGTGACAATTGAATATTTTATTAAGGCCACATTTCTTCTTTGATAATGCATGCAAACATTTTCTGGTAGTCAACTCAAAACTATTCTAGTTTGTTAGAACAATTTGAGTCTAGTCAAGAAATGGCATGCTTTTATTATTTTTACTCTTCAGTTCCAAACCTGCCACACTCACTCCCACTCGAGAGAGGTAATTAAACAGGCAGGGCTCTTCTGCCATGGGTACAGCTACTCTCACAAAGCAAACAAAAAAATCAGGAAATTGTTATAAGAGCTGATTTTAATAGGTGATATGAACAAAACTACTATTTATCAAAAGGGACAACTGCAGATAATAAAACCAAACCTATGAAAACGTGAAAGTAAATATTTTAACTTTACCAACTGTCAGAAAAGACACACACTATTTACCTTGAAAAGCAGCAAGTTTACCTGATTGGGATACACTAAAGCTGCTAATGTTCACAACATTTCTATTGCATCTGTGAGTTTGAGTTAATTTAAGGGTCTGTAAGAGACCACACCTTCGCATACATTATATTCACAGGGTCTGATGGGTTATCAATCAGTATGAATTACACCTACAAGTGCTTAACAATAACGTCACCCTTTTGCTGGTCAAAGTTGGTCACCCCATTTTGTCCTACGATAGGTGGCCTTGTGGGGACCTGCATCAAGTTCCTCATCTGCCACAAGGACCTGTCCTGTACACACAAGCTTCCATTATTGTCGTTCCAGACACAACCACTATTCTTGAACCATTTGGTAAACCACATAGACTTTGTGGTTCCAGGTCTTGTCTACTGGGCTCCTCGATGTTTGCCAAGCCTTCCTCAGCCGACTTTTCTCCCGAGCATGTCTAAGACTATAGAATCGAGCAAATAAACCTGTGGCATCTTCTTAAGACAGTGCCTCAATGTCAAGGCTTTGAGTGCTCCTTTTATGGCGGAAGTTATGAACTTTGTGCCATTGTCAATTTCTGCTGTCATTCAAAAATTAAGAGGTGGTCCCAAACTTTTTCTCAATACATTCATAAATCTGTTCCAATTTGTGCATCTCAGGTCAGTTTTTTCAGAGAGTTTATGAAGGACACCATGTGTCCCAAGTTCACAAGAACAGGATTGTGATTGGAGTCCAGCTCTGTTAGAGACTTCAAAAGCAATCAACATCTGATCCCTTTGGGGCAACGAAGTCAAGGCCGTCTGAGTGAAAGATGTGGTTGTAAGGGGAATGTGTGGAACAGGACCTGGCCGTATTCCCCCAGACCATTTTGATATATGAAGTAGTTGGCTTACTGATGTGTCCATGTGTTGGAGGGGAGGAAGTGAGATGGCTGATGATCATGGCCCCTTCATACCAATAATGTCTTCTCACCCTAGTTAACATCTTCTGATAGGTCACTTCGATGACAGATAGAACCTCATTGTGCAGTGCAAGTGGTCTCCCAACAGCAGTATATTAACATGATACTTAACCAAGACTTTTCCAGCTCAGCCTTCTTCCTTGGTACTTTGTTAGCATTCCAGAGTGTGACAGTGAGCTCCCTCAACACTGGTGGGTTTCAGTTGTGATGCCATGGTACACCAGATAGAGGTAGATCTGCTCCATGAATAGATGACTACGGCAACTCATCGGAAGAGCCTGAACATTCCTCAAGAGATCCCAAGGATGCAGTCTGGGTATCCCCTTGAGCAGTTCAGTAAAGGTTTTGAGCTTACCAGTCTCATCCTCTAGGGTAGGGTTAACAGTAGGAAGAGTGTGGAAATGGGAGCGGACTCGGGCACAAACCCCTTTCGTGGTCACCACCACATAAACCACACTTCAGATTAGCACCAATCCTTTTGCATGTGACCAAATCTGAACTTTTCTTTTGTTCAATGGGAATATGCCCTGGAACTCCATATACCAATTAAAATACATCCTATGTATATAACCATATTATTTTACAATCAGCTGTTTTACTATTTCTCTGACCTGCACCGGTGGGCATGCAGCCCAACCTGTCTCGAGTATCAGAACTGTATCCAGAGGGAGGGATTCTGACTTGCTATGGCTTGGGGTAAAGTTCCCCAAATAGAGGTGTAACTTGAAAGTGATGGGCCTGTGACAAAACTTTCTTGCTACCTACTGCCCCCACCCACTACCCCACATACTCTCCCAAATAAAATTAAAATTGTCACGTCAACAGAATACATAGATGATAAACTCACTGGCACCTAGCGAGTGCAATAGCTGAATAAAAAGAAAAACTTCATTGCACACTCATTAATAGATAAGGAAAATGTGCCACACACTCAATCTTTTTTTTTTTTTTCAAACATATTGCTTCCACTTACAAATTAGCCGAAACCATTCAGTATTTAGCAACTGTTGGAACTTTTTCAATCATCTTCGAAATGATATAAATGGATCTTCGAAAAGTTTTGCATGAAAAATTAAAATGGTTAAGTAAATTATTTATTTCTAATAATGTTCATGTTTATTTGGTAAAGAGTAATAATAATAATTATTATTATTATTAGCACCGCATCTTACTACCCGTTCGGGTTGTACACACTTTTGCTAATGTGTAATGGTAGGGTGATTGTGAGATGAAACGGAAGGCCTACACTTTAACATGAGATCCGAACCACGGTGGAGGCCTGGCATTCCCCACATTCACAAGATGTGATTAATACACATCTTGTCAGAGGTGAAGGAAGGGTTTGGCAATCAGATAAATCTGTGCCAGGACTGAGGATTGAACCCCGGACTTCCAGCACAGAAGTCTGACACCTTACCCCTAGACCGCCAGGTCAGCCAAGGAGTAATAATAATTGACAGTAAGGTTATATCTTCTGGTTCATTATTTTTATTCCCTTTTCCTTAGTTTATGTACATTTTAGTTTTTCTTCTATGAGGACAACATGTTTCGGTGATTTTTCACCATGTTCAAGTCTTATTTGTACTAAAGATGATTGATTTCAATTCATACTCACTAAAAATTATTCCATATAAAACCAAAAATTTCACAAAATTTTCAATAGTATGAATTAAAATCAATCATCTTGAAATGTATCGTGGGCCTAAACATTGTCAGGATGTGCTATGGTTGAGGATAAGTGGAGGTGATTGTTTATATGACTGTGTGGGTTCGTGATTGACAAAGACTTAGTTTTTAAGGTTTACTGTTTTTATTAGTGATTCTATCTCTGGTACAAATGTGATGTTTATAGTGATATATGGAGGAAAGAACATGAAGAATATTCAGAAGCTCTTGACAAAACGAGGTGTTGCTAGGAATAACCGATGGACTGTCTGACTCCTAAGTGATCCCTACACGGTTTTCGAACCCCAGTAACCTGGGATCAGGCGCTAGCCCTTTCCCACAAATAATGATAAACTGGCGTACTAGCCTGTATAATCCCGAATTAGGCATAGACTTTGATGCTGTTTAGTCAGCCCTCTTGGTTGGATACACTACTTTTTATCCTGCCTTTTAGCCTGGTCTCCACCTAAGGAATGCTGACAATGTTTATTTGATCTTAGGCAGTGCTGTTAGTATTTATGATTTGTGCATGGTGAAGTTGTAACCTTTTCCTTTAACAATGATGAATTACCAACCAGGAGATTGAGTGTTAGGTCTGTTCTGGAATTAAGTTAGTTTGTAAGTCGTGTGCTGATATAATCAGTCGACTTAGAAAGTGGTCGCTAAATACCCAAAATAATAATACTAATACTACTAATAATAAATTGATCATGCTTGAATTAGGGAATCTAACACATTCCTTCATTAGCATACGGTTTCCCATGCCTCCCCCTCAAAATTTACCACTATTTGCTCTCTACTCTTTATTTATAGGCCTAAAAAATAGTATATCAACCTTTTAAGATTCTAGAGATAGTGTATACTCTTTACTCTTCGCAATGTGATATCTTTGTACATTGCTTATAACTAACACAGAGAGGAATTAATGATGCACAACATCGAAGTAATATTTGAACTGAGCTGTTCTTCAAGGTGACAAAACAGATAAAATCACCAGCTTTCACTGAAGTCAACAAGAACATGCACATCACTTTAAAGAACTAGATTAATTGGGTTTTAGAGAGTTAGAACTAAAAGTTGGTGACCTGGTGGTCTAGGGGTAAGGTGTCAAGACTTCTGTGCTGGCGGCCGGGGTTCAATCCCAGATTTATCTGATTTCCAAACCCTTCCTTCACCTCTAACAAGACGTGTATTAACCAAAACTTGTGAATGTGTGGAATGCCAGGCCTCCACCGTGGTTCGGATACCACGTTAAACTGTAGGTCCTCCATTTCATCTCACAATCAACCCTACCATTACACATTAGTGTGTGTATAACCCGAACGGGTAGTAAGACGCGGAGCTAATAATAATAATAATAATAGAACTAAAATATTCAAACCAAACTTCATAGTTCCTAAGAGGTAACCACAATTTCATTAGATAACGTTATAGTTTATGGTTCCTCTTAAATAATCAAAACTTTATTTCCTCTAAGTCTTACTACCTGTCTGGGCTATCCTAATATTTACACTAATTGGGTAATGATGGTAATGGAAAACCACTTATGAAAAACTACCTTCAATACACCTGGTCACTGGAAAAACAGACTTAGAAGAGTCCACCATTTAGGGTCAGTTTCATAGTAAAACTTAGTGCAGCCTTTCTAAATACAAGACAGCACCTACTTAATCAGAATGGAGTGAACCAGTATCATAGTCAGACTTGGTACGCCTCAAGTGCAGCTTTACTAAATACAGCGTTGAAGCTCGACTGCTAAGGACGGGGAGATCGAGGTTCGAATCTTGGTTGGGTGAACTGGGAGTGGTTTTTCCTTAATGATTTTCCACTCTCCTTCCTCCACGCAAATGCGGGTTCACTTCCTCTAATTCAACCTTACCAAGTCCTAATCCATTAGAGTAATTAGTACTTAAAGCGTATAACCCAAACGGGTAGTAAGACGCGGTGCTAAATATTATATTATATTACTAAATACAAGATAGCACCTACTTAATCAGAATGGAGTGGGCCAGTTTCATAGTCAGACTTGGTATGCCTCAATTGCGGCTTTACTAAATACAAGACGACACCTACTTAGCCAGAATGGAATGGGCCAGTTTCACATATAAAACTGGTTTATTCCATTTTGGTTTAAGTAGGTGTCATCTTATATTTAGCATGGTGCTACACTTGAGATATACTAAGTCCGACTATGAAACTGGCCCACTCCATTCTGGTCTAAATAGATGTCATGTATTCAGTATAGCACCGCACTTGAGGTGTACTAAGCCTGCCAATGAAACTAACCCTTAGTTCACATGCCCACTGTTGCAGATAAATCATTATTATTATTATTATTATTATTATTATTATTAGGTGTTCTGTCATATGACAGGTCCATTCCTTTTGTCAGTGAAACTTTGGCCTCCAATGTGCCCTGTCCTCTGCCTCTTCTTTTGGCTTCCAGAATGTTCTTCTTTCCTTAACATCATCTAGTATTTGAATCCTCCTTCTCCCTAAGTTACCAGATAAATAAATAACTTATAGTTGAACTTTTTATTTTTTAGAGGTCTTGTGAGCCATTAGTTTTACATGTACCATACACTCTGTTTACCCTGTAAGGTAGCAGTCTCACCTTTGACCAATTACACTACGACTATTCCTTGTGAATTATAAGCAACACCATGGTGTAGCACATCAATGTAAGCTTTATTACTTTCAAGGTAAACAGAGTGTACCTGTGTACTTCATGTGCTCATACAGGCATCAACATTTATTATTAGGTATGTGTTGTATTTCATTACATAATATTAAAGACTTTGGAATTAAATAAAGCTTAACTTAATTTTCTTGAGTAGGTATAAAGCAGTGAATTCATTCTTAATAGCGCTAGAATGTTTGACATGTCATATTTTTACTTTAAGCTTAATTTTAATGCTGAACAGGATATAAAAATGTTCACGGCTTCCCTGACTTGTTTCTTATTTTGTATATAATTGCATTTTAAAAACATACTTAGTGCAAATGGTGCACATTTTGAAGCATATTCAAGAATATATATTTTTTTAATTTCAAGCAATAAAATAAAAATTCCCAACCGATTTTTGCAGCATGATTTTTCTAATTCTCTAAAAAAAATTAATTACTATCAATTTTTAATAAATGCGTGCAAACTCAAGTCTTCTCACCACCCACTTGTCCAGATGTAATGAAATGGAGGCTTCATATTAGCTTTGTACTGTGCTCTTTATTTGCATGGTTGGAAAATTCACATCCCTGATGGCTTACTATAACTTAGTTGGGAAGGGTTGCGTTGAGAGGAGAGATAGCTTTTGCTTGTGAAGCAGATATTTGTAAATCAATGTTCTTTATGCCACATAATGCTAGTTGTTTTTAAGGTGGGGATTTAGAGAATTTGAGAAAATGTGTTGTTTTTTTTGCTAAAATAAATCAAATAATGCTTTAATAGAAACATATTTTAAATTTCTTCACATGCTGATATCAAGAGTTTTTGAATATGTCTTCTTGAAATTTAATGAAAACCTTTTCTCTTGATTTGAAAAGTTTTATCATCTAATTCTGTTATGTGCATGACAGATATTCAACAACTGTTGATGTCGATAACCATGTCAAGAAAATCAAACACACTATTTATTCTGAAGCAATATTTTGTATTTTGGCAAAAAAAAATTTTTTTGATTATAAAAACTGCAAAAACACTGGTCTTTTCTTGCTTTCTCTACATCTCCACCTTAAAAGTATTTCATTGCTTACAGATCTATCTGTAGTTTCAATTGTGTGTTAAGAAACTGAAATTGTAATTGAGATATTTCTGGCACATATCAGTTGTGACCCTGCTGTTAATGTTTTGAAGATCACAGCCAAGGTTATCTGATATGGCTGACCTTGGTTCTTATGCAATCAGCAGAACAAGTTTAAAAATAGTTTTCTCCATAGGAGGGAGTGGTGGTCTTGTTATCACCATGTAGATGACTTTGAACCTAACTGGCACAATCTCAATACTTTTTACTTTCTCTTGACACCGCAGAGAGAAAGTATTGTAATCATAAAAAGAATCAAACTCAGAGAGTTTGATAAATGTCAACATTTCATGATCCCCTGAACAAAAAAACTTGGTTTTTGCAATGTCATGTGTCTGTACTTCACGCTAGAGCCAAATCTATTTTACTGATTGTGCTAAAACTCGGTATCTGAAGTTTTCATAAGGGTCCCCCGAGGAGTTTTGGAATTAGACATTTAACCCTAAAATTAAGAGTAGTTTAATGAAGGACATAAAGAGAAAATATCAAGTTTCTCAAAGTTAGCTCATACAATTTTGATTACATTTTATATCTCAACACTTTTTATCATTATAAACAAGATGGCAGTTCTCATTTTCTTACGATAATGACTTTGAGGATACTTTACATTAGGGAAATTTTCCAATTTTCATCATTTTTTCGCAACTATTTGAGATACAGAATAACTTATCATTGTAAAGTTGTACATATATCTTTGTACATCTTTTATTTGAAATATATTTTGATAAAACCAAACATTTCTGAGCTATAAACAAATATATAAAATACTTTTTAATTCAGGTCTTTGAAAATGAATTTGATTCTTATCCTCTTTGGTGGACAAAGATGCTTCTCTTTTCTAAATTTTTCCTGTAAAAAGTGTTCCTAGTTCCCAATGCCAAAGAGTAAGTAAGTAACAATGTATATTATTTATTTTATTATCTTTGATGTAATATTTCTCAACAATGCATTGACCTATTATTTAATTTCACAAATCCTGTGAGTTTTTAGTAAATGTCTATTTTAAGATAAAAAGAGAGAGAAAGTGTGGTGCACTGCCGTACCATTTATTTTATTTTATTTTATTTTATTATTTTGAATGGCCAATCATTTTTCGATCAGATCGACAACACTGACCGAGTGGTCTAAGGTGTTAGGCCAGTGGTTTCCAGCCTTTTGCTGGGTTTGACACCAGTTTTTGCCCGAGACCATTGAGACCCCTTGACAACATACAAGTGTTAATATACTAATTTTAAGATTATTATTTTCACCGAATCTTACTACTCGTTGGGTCTATCCACATTTGATTAAACTTTTAGGTTAAGATTGCTTTAGAGGAAATGGAGTTTTATTTGCATAAAGATGAAAACTATTTAGGAACATTCACCCCCAGTACCCTCGATCAGAATTATAATCCTGACCCCCCACCACTGAAAAACCAAATGTGCATGACATTAAGCCCACATGCTTGAATTAATATTAATAAATTGCTTAGTATAATTATTATTATAATGAATCAAAAGGAAAATCAACAAGACCACCTAAACAAATACAAGACTATTACAATAAAATATGTCTGTAAGCAACTGTCAAGAGTTAAGTAACTAACAGGAACCTTAACAGTAACTTAACAGAATTTATCATTTTATCCGCTCACCTACCTATAATCATTTAAAAAATAAACAAAGCCATAACCTCAACATGCCACAATCTCCAAGTTGGAAACCATTGTGTTTGGCTCACATTGCACTTAACTGGCATTAATTAGAAGGTCAAGGTTTGAATTATAGACAAGTTAACTGATGTTAATCTTGATACCCTCAGCATGCTAAGGCAAGTGTATTTCCAAATAAACTATCCTTATTAACACTGCCCTTCAAGGAGTTATTAACTCTTGTGAGTTCTGGTAGCTTTGGAAAATCTAGTATGATTTCTGCATTTATTTAAAAGAAGAATTGAGTATATTTCACATCTTATAAAAAAGAAAAAAAAATCTCACAGAATAATCTTCTAATAAAAGCTTGCCTAGGCTTATGTTCTTTTTGTGATAGTTGATGAATTATTATTAACTCTATTATATCCATTCAGCTCGAAAATATGTTCAGCGCTTTGACCTGAAACATCCATTGACATCACTTGTAAAAGCAATAAAACATATAGATACACACGTTTTGATGTAAGGTTTCAAAGGTCTAGTGTTTGAAACCACACACTAATTTTTTTTATCAATACACATTTTGAGGTATATTTTAAATGGTATGTATATGTTAAATGGCTTTGACATAGGTCAGTTTATGACAAATTCAAGCAATAGTTGGTTGGTTTTTAGTGGTCATAATACTGAAGTTATTCCAGTGGCCTTCTTGTATACCAATAGCAACAAGTTAAATCGTCGTTTAGCGCGCTACATTAGACTATTTGATCTGTATCCATTGTAGAATAAGCTTCTTTACGAACACTAGTTTGTCTGTAGGGGTGGGGAACCAAGCAATCATGGCCTCTAAATTTCCTTGGAACTTTCTGGAATTAGTGTCTTTCATTAATGAAAATGCTCCAACTTTTATTTCTATCAATTAATTTTTTTTTCTTATTTTCTTGCTTGCTTTCTTATAAGTTTTGCAGTGGGAAATGATATTTATTTTGGCTAGTCTTCAGGGCCGACCTTAAAAGTAATGAAATAAATTCATTGCATGATTTTGCTACATAGGCATGGAAGGAAATTTTCTGTAATGTCACACAACATAAATGTTCCATCATTACTGTGACATATTTCACCAATAATTCTATGAGACCAAAAAAGTTTCCATTGTTCTGTGTATAATACAGTTTGCCTAAAGAACTTATAAATGATAAATTTATATAAGTTAAGAATTTCATAATGCTCATTAACCTTTCCAAAACATTTCTCAAGTGTTGCCTTTCAGAGTTTATGACATTTTGATTAACATTGATGCTTTTATATAAATTCAACTTTACTTCATCTTTGTCCAAGTTGCATGTATGTGAAAGTGATTTGCTGATTTTGTGTTGCTTTAAAATACGTATCATATGCATCCAATCCGACCCATTCTTAGCTAATTTTGATTTCAGAGACAGATCAAATAATTTACAGTAAAAAATTATATATATATATATATTGGTGGACTTTTGAGTATACCAACCACCTTCATGAACAAGTTTCTTCGTTACTTAATGTTTGTGTTGAAAATGATAATACTATAGTTTTTTGGAAATTACATTTTCGGTATGTTCACTGGGCCAGTTATCACTATAAAATAAATAATCTTAGGGTTCATTTTTGGCCATAGTGCAGGGTCTGATAAAATAAAAATGTTGTTGTCCTTATTCTCCAAAGTTGGTGTGGTGTTGATATCACTAGCCTTGGTTAGAATCGGACCACTCAGATCATCAGTTACAGATAATGTTTTAATTACAGAGCATGAGGGTATGTCTTGTCCATCTTACAGAGCCAACTTTTCACTTTCAACAGTTGCATGTCCTAGTTATCTTTCTTTCGGAGTTATTTCCATGGTGTGACCTAGTATAGAAAATGGTAGTAAAAAAAGCTATAAGTATTATTAGACTATGATACATTCTTTGCCAAAAAGAATAACGGATGCTTTTTGTAACATTTATTTACATAAACAATTCCATTATAAGTACAGTTCACAAAAAGTATCTGAAAGAATATTTTACGAGCAAGTTTTACCACTCATTCAGGCTATACGCATATTTGACTCATGGGGCAAGGACGAAGAAATTTGGCTGCATTAACATAGGAAAAAAAAAGTTATTTTGACTAATGTAAATAAAAGTATAAAATTTTTTAGTGAATTTGTGAAAATTCCAGAAATTTGATCAAATTCCCAGATTGTTCCCCGATTTTTCCTTGACCAAGCAAATTCCCTGACTTTCCCCTTTTTTTCAGGTTTTCCAGGTCACTGGACACCCTGTATTACTAAAAATTTTAGTACCGGGTGCTATTAGAAGTTTAACAGTAATTGACATGAAAGCCGACGTCCATCCTATAAATTAAGCAAAATAACATGTCAATGGTAATTAAAACAAATAATTCTTATATAAATTTTAAAAAATTCTTATTCACACAAAACCTTACAATCCCAAGAAAATTAATTTAACAAAATACAATTATCTAAAGTAGTATAAAATTAGGTGTGTGTGAAGCTTTGAAAACTTCAACTTCGTTTTCAATAGCCATCGGATTTGATTGCACGACTAGAAAGTTAAATTCTGGATTCAACAATGAACATATTTAAAGCATGTTTGTTAAATTTTTGTTCTTTTATGCTGCTATGTATATCACAACTTAATCGCTACATACCAAAAATTTAAAATAATTAGATTGTGTGATAACTTACTTTATCAACTTATGACAAAATATATTTATGATGATTGGAATAAAACATTTTGTAAAGTATATTTCAGCTGAAATTGTGCAATTATATTAGTTTTCAATAATAAACAAGTTAATAAATATTAAAACTTAGAGAATATTTATTATTCAATTAGACTTTGCTTCAAATTGAAAAAGTAGACTTCATACACACATAGTAATTATTGTTTCTTTGATAATTTTACTAGCACAATTATTTATTTTAAAATACGTGTTTTCACTTTTTAGGCTTACTGAGAAATTTATTTCACTTCAATTTTTAATGCTTTTAAACGTTGATGTTCATACTTTAAAATTAAAAATAATATGACATATTAAATGCTTTTTTAATATAAATGTAGTAAGTTTGCTAAAATATTTATTTCAATAAGTAGGGTCAACATTTATTTTAGACAAGTTAACCAATATAATTCTTTAACTAAATTTTTGCTAAACTAGTGTTAGTTTAGTAATTAATTAATACAAGTTTTAATTATCTTACGTTCGAAAACATTCAACGGAATAACATATTCTTGGTATTAAATTTTTAACTATACAGAAATTATGATTTTAGAAAAGGACCAGGTAAAAATAGTAAAAAGAAGCAGTAATCTATTTAGATATTTTCATTGTTTTGTCATGGCAATACAAGTAAACAACTTCACTAAAGGATAATTCAAAATGGACGACAATATTAAATAAATTTACAGGTCAAAAGTTCACAACAATTACATTATTAATGTGAAAATTTATATTGATTTATAAGTGGAAATGCCACTATTATCTAAATTAAATAGCCTATGCTTACTATTGCATTTAAAAAATTGATTATCAAGTTCATCAAGTGAAAGCTCGAAAATGAAGAGCTTACAAAACTTTAGATCTCCATCTCAAGCCTAATGAAAAGCTTGAAATCCGAGTACTTGTAGATCCTTATTATATAGTTGTCACTATATTTGAATATTATTTAGCTTATATAATTAAAGAATTGGCTGGAATGCTTTAAGTTATATTTCTTGAAACCAATGCTTACATGGCACAGTTAGTCTCACACTCTTGCTGCCATTTTCTTACACAATTGTTCAACGTTCAGGGCACCCAATTTATCACACATTAAAAAATTAATGTTGGAGAATATTAAAAATAATAACACATTTTAATACAATTAGGCATGAAACATTCCTCCTTACAATATTGTTCAAATAAACATTTAATTGCCAAAATAGGCTTAAAAATTATTACAAAAAGCCCCTGCACATTTGTAGAAACCTGCCTAGTTATATTAGGTCCATTTCAAATTAATGTGTCATAGGTTTATTTTAATTATTTAAGCATAAAATTTGTTTACAGAAAGTTTAAAAGCTGGTAGTAACAAATATAGGAACAAACATCCTGTATGAGGGGGCTGTGCTAAGCTTTGAGAGTAACATTCCAGATTCAACGATTCTAGGAAAAAAGCGCAAGTGAAAGAAGCGGACACGAATACTCCGAACAGAAAAAAAAAACCACAACCATAAATGCCCACACAGAAAAACGCTCACATGAAAAATGTCCAAACAAAAAAAGCTAATGGAAAAATGTCCATGGAGACGAATGCCCCCGTTTATTTTTACTTTCTCGTCAAAAGAGAAAGTATTGTAATTGTGAACAAAATCGAAATAAAAATTTTAAACAAGGGGAAAAACTGCATTTTATAATTCTTTCAGTCTCCTTGTCTCTCTGTCTATGTATTTGCTCAAACTTTATATTTAATTTTTACAAGTTTATATAATTAAGGGTAATTAGTGCTTTTTTTGTATAAACTGACCTCCAAAATAAGTGAAATAACACATTGTGTGTGGTTTTTGTGTAAAAATTAGTTGAGGGCAATATACTGGTGCATAATTTTAAAAAATTCAAATTATTTTGAAAGTGGCTCTAACGATTTTGTTCCAAATTGGTATCTGTGGTATGTATGCCACTACAAAAATAAATGGTACACAACTCCGCACAGACTTTCTCGCTATAGTTTTTAAAAAAATAGATATTTACTCAAAATTTGTAATATAATATAACCTAGCGAACCTGAGAACAAATTGTGCTATAATTACAAACAGTTTTTTTACTCATGGTTTTAAGTTTTATAATTTTATTTATAAATAATTGTCTTCATTTGTACATCCGGACCAATAAAAAATATTGATATTGGGTTTCCAAGGGTCAACACTTCGTATTAAAATGTTGACTTCCGGTTAAAATAGTCAACATTTTATTAGGGGATGGTTATTGCAATGCTATTAAATTTCTCTTTTATAAATATTGACCAATAAAATATGTAATTGACTATTGAGTCTAAAATGAGAGAAATAAATCATTGGTGTAACAAAGGTGGATCCAGGAGTGAATCAAGAAATTAAACCAATTAAATCAATGTTAAAGTCACTACTTGTTTTATTGTCCCGTAATTCTCTCTCACTAACCAGATTTCCCTTTATTTAATTGTTTTTGGTAATATTATTAATGATTAATATACGGTAATTATTATTATTAATACTTAAAACATTCACATTAAGTATTAAAATGGTGAAAATGGGCATTAATGAAACTACCCAAATTTAAGTTGTGTACATTTCACCTTGTTGCACAAACATTGTTTAGGTTTAAATCTATTTTATCATTTTTATTATTACTATTTCAATAATTAAGAATAAATAAAGATCTTTAAAATAATTTATTTTTAAATAACGTGCTTTAAATAAAATCTTTGAATAATGACACACACATAATGTGTTAATTGTTATAATATTTATTGAACTTATTTCCTTCTTAATAATCACTTAATATGTTATTTGCTTTTAATAAGTTTCCTCTCAAAGTTTGAAGTATTTTTATGTCACAATTTCTTGAAGCCCCCACCCCTCGACTCGATTCTGATGGGAGCACCCGCACCCATCCCGCCCTCATGAAAATCCTGGATTCACCCCTGTGCTGTACAAACATTTACCCTAAGAGGTTAAAGGAAAAACATCAACATCTTGAGAGACTTACTTATTTGCTTACTCTATGGCATTAGAAAATTATTGCGTTTGAACTTGGGTATCGCTTCACAACTAAGGCTCACAAAATTATATTGATATATTTGCCAATATATCAGAAACTATTGGTTTTATAAAAATATATTTCAGATAACAGTTTTTTATTTTTAATAGTACTAAAATTGTACAGTGATAAGTTATTTAGTAGGTATCTCAAATAGTTGCCGAGATATAAAACATTTTTGCTTCTGTAAAGAGCCCTAAAAATTATTTTCAGGAGAAAATGAAAAAAATCAATTTTATTTATAAACTTTAATCAAAATCGTTATAGCCAATTTTGAGAAAATTGAATTTTTTTCAATTTGAATTTACGTATCAGACCGGAATCCTTAAAGTCATTTTGACGAAAAATTGAGGCTATCCATTTAGTTTGTAATATTTATCAAAGTTTATAAATGAAATTTAATCAAAATCGTTAAAGCCAATTGTGATAAAAAAATATATTTTTTCTCCTTCCCCCCTTAAGGAAACTACCCTTAATTTTAGGGTTTGATATCCAATTCCAAAATTTCCTCGGAGTAACTTTATGAAAACCTTAGATACTGAGTTTTAGCTCAATAGATAAAATAGTTTAGGCTTAGCCCGAGGTGCAGACTGACAGAGGGCATTACGAAAATAACTATTTCTGATTCGGAAGATCGTGAAACCATCACAATACTTGCTCTACCTGTAGTGTAAAAATATTGATATTGGATCTCCAAGGGTCAACACTTAGTATTAAAATGTTGACTTCCAGTTTAAAATTTTTAGAGTAATAGATTTTATTTTATGTAATATGTAGCCTATTTATTAAACTAAACCAGCATGTAGATCCAACTTAAATGTTTAATAACCATCACATATTCATGTTTATTGTTATTTAAATCACAAATAATTAGTATTGGTGCAAAAAAATCTGAAATAATTATATTAAATTTTGTGGCAATATCTCAATTTATCATTTTAATACAAAATATATTAATTATGTTTGGAATATAGCATTTTGTAAATTATTTTTAATATATAAATTTACCTAGTTATGCAAAGTATAACATTTGTATTTAACATTAAACCGTTTTTAATTGTAAAACTTCGATTAACCTTTGGGAATATCTCATATTATTCGATTTAACTTCGCTTCAAATTAAAAAAAGTGGACATGGCACAAAGATTAAATGTAAAGTTCATCTAGTCTGGTTTGTTGGTGATGCCATAGTTTGAAACCTGGTTGGATGTATTGAAGGTGGTTCTCCCTAAATGGTTTCCCGTTCTCTCTCCATCCATTTCCCATATGGAAGTATGTTTTACCTATAGATATCCCAACAGTGTAGCCAATGTGTATTCCTCAAACAAGCAAAAAGTGGTGCTAAAAGACAGAGGGGTGGGTTGACTTTTAAATAATATTGTTACCGCCTAATCTCTTGAGCTAGTTTTCCTTTTATAAACACTTTTTAAGGGGCAGGGGGTGAAACAAGCAATACAGCTTCTTTGGAGTGTATGAAGTTGTATTGCATATTTTACACTATCTCTTGAAGAACTATGAAATCATAAAACCTAGGTCACGGAATCAGGCCTGATTTTGATAAGGATTATGACTTGGCTCTTTGTCCAGTGGCACCACTCTAAAGTGTAGAGTATGTTTGTCTTTTCTTTGTGAAAACCATCGATGTATAGTTTGTTCCTCAATTTGCTCCCATCAGTCTTTTCTGTATTTTCTTACGCATATAAAAGTAGTAACTAATCCTCCCAAACTTGAAATTATAAACACACACATGCAGATACAGATACTAGGCTAAATCATGGTTTAAATTAGGAGGGATAGCCAGCACTATAACCTTGATGAGACTGGAGTAGAAATTGTTTAGATAGAACACTAAAAACACACTCACTGCTAAACAACTAAGGTGGTCAAATCCCTGAACAAAGAAATATGCAGCCTTCCACAACTAAGGATGTGGGAACTGGCCCATCAATATATCATCAAATCCAGACAAGCCCCTAACCTCAACCTTAGATAATTCCTCTCCTTCCTAACAGCACACTTATTATTAGATTCAATGTCACAGTAATAATACAGTATATAACACAACAGTGATATCATAACTGAAAAACAGTCAACCTTGCAGTTCAACCAAGAGCATCAGTCTACTCTCTTGACCTGATGAAGATGTCTGCGACAGTGAAAGTTTGTCCTTAAAAATGTGTGTTTCCTTTAGTGTTATATCTAAACAATTTCTTCTCCAGTATCACCAAGGTATGTTGGCTATTCCTCCTAATTTAAACCATAGTTAAGAAATAAGTATGCCATTAAACATAGTTACATAAATAAACGGTATGATATAATCGTACATACTTTCTCATATATTCTAATAGTGTTTGTAACAGCCCTTAGCTCAGTCGGTAGCATGTCTGCCTTCTGAGCTAAGAGCCCTGGGTTTGATTCCTGGCATGGCCAAAAATTTATCATTGATGAAATATGGGTTTGTCCTCTCACAATAATAAATTAATGGCCAGGGACTGGATGTTGTACCTGCCCTAGTCTTAAGTTGGATTATAAGGCATATGAAGCTATGACAGGCCTAGAAGCCGGTAGTGGAAAATATATGGCTTGAATAAAAACTGACCCAGGCCACAGAATGGATGTAAACTTAAGTATGTAACAGCATTTTCAAAAACATTAACTCAAACAATTATGACAAACATATTTAAAGTTAAAATGGAATTTTTGTAATTTTGTATTGTTAGGTACATCACAAATTAATGTTCATATGACAAAAATCTAAAATAATAAAATATTGTGATAGTAACATAATTTATCATATAACTGTGCAAACATACATATATTTTTTTAGTTGGGTCGAATCCACTATTTAAAAAAAAGAATCTTTAAAAATCTATGAACATAGGAGTAAATATAACTATAGTAGAATGATATAAAATACAGATAGTAACAAAATGTTAACATTCTTTCTTATAATCCATTCATTATAACATTCATACACTCAGGTGTTAGATGTCTGGGGTCTGGTTGTTAAGTTCTCACTACATTGTTATTATAATTTGTTCTGTACCACCAATAAGCAGTATTAGAGCTCTAAAACAAATTTTACCTGAAAATTTTAAAGAAAGAAAAAATCTTTTTAAGAATTTGAATCTCGAATCCAAAATGTTCTCGAATCCTCAAATCATCTCAAGAATTTTAGGAATTCAAGAGTCCATCCCTAATTTTTTTCTCTATTATTCAATTTGACTTTGCTTTTGATAGAGTTGAAAAAGAGAAGTGTACACATCCCTAGTTATTTCTTATGTAATACACTACCCAAATATTCATTTTGAACAAAATCACTTGAGCCATATTTGAAAAATTTGGAATTTTCACAAATCGGTTGTTATTAAATTATCCTTTTTTTCTAGCACCATGTCTTACTACCCATTCAGATAATACACTTTTGTACTAATTACACTAATAGTTTTAGGGATTATGAAGGTTATATTTAAAGGAAGTGTATCCACATTTGCATGGAAGTGTGGAAAACCAATTTGGAAAAACCACCCTCAGTGTAGCCGACCAAGATTTGAACCTCGATTTCCCAGTCATCGGCAGTCTAGTCTGCTACAAGAGTAGCACGTTAGACCACGCGGGCACCCAAACGTTTTACTCTTGATGTAAGGGCTAATATAAAAATATTTTATAGAATGACCCCGAGATATAAGATATTATCAAGAAGAAAATACATCAAAGCGTTTTGGTTGTAGCTCAAGAGTCAGACAAAATTGTTTATATCCACTTTGTTGGTTTTGCGGACACATAAAATGTCAAAATTCTCCATATTCTCAAAATTAAAATTTGTTCATGATTACAAGACTATGTATGATGTATATCTATAAGGAAATTCTATTTTCCCTTTGTGAGGTAATTGTATTATATTTGTACATGGTGGCTACAGACAGGGAAAACCTGGAAAAGTCAGGGAATTTTTGGATGACAGGGAAAACAGGGAATTTAACTAAAAATAAGGAAATGTAAGGGAATTAAAAATAATGTCTAAAATATTCCAGTAATTTTGAAACTAAACACTAAAACAAAAGTTAATACCTAAATAAAATAACATTTCAATTTTTAAAATAACTGATAAAACCGTTTATGTTTAGTAGATACAAACTTTTTTTTAATACGTGATCATTAATAAATAAACCACCATTAAAACTGGAAAAAGTAGTCTGGGAAAATTGAAAAATGTTGCCTGGAAAATTCAGGGAATTTTGTTAAATATGTTTTGTAGCCACCCTGTTGTAAGAAGTTATACGAAAGGTGGATAGAAACAAATAAAAGGGACAAAAACAATATAGCTTTTACAATGAAAAGAAGAACACAGTTCACACTTTACACTGCTGCCATTGGACAAAGAGGTAAATAGTTGCCTTGTAAAGAAAATTGATTGTCACCGCCCAATCCCTCGACCTAGGTTTTATTCTATCGAAACTCATCAGGGAGGAGTGAAACGCGCAACCTGGGTTTGTACTTTATGTTATACCTTTTACATGTTCCTATCATTCTTTACCATTTTACATTTTATCCATTTAGTATTTTTTTTGTTTCCTCTCCAATATTTTTTTTGTAAAGTGTGACCAACTGAATAAAAATGAAGGGTAAGATTTGACAGAGATTAACGGAAGCGGTGATGATGACGATAGGCAGGATGAAGATTGGGTTTGATTGAGGAAAAGCACTACTGAAATGAACTCTGATGCATACATGTCAGGGGATCAGGAGCGCGCGATGTGTGATGTGTTGTGTATAGAAGTCATGTAGTGAGTTGGAAAGTGGAAGTTGCTTGGAGGAGAGGCAAGATGGTGATGAGAATAATGATGAAGCCTACTCCGAACCAGTGAAGTTTTATGAAAGCATTTCATGGGCTTGACATCATGAGAGTGTTTGTGTATGTTCACGATATCAATGAAAGAGCTCAAGCAAACATTGTTGATATCGAAAGTTTGCTGTTCAATTTGAATCTATCAACTCACTTGCAAATGCAACAGCATTTACATTGGACCAACTGGTCGAAACTTCAGAACAAGTTACAAAGAACACATTTCTGATTTCAAATACAATAGAAATAAATCAAAGTTTGCCGAACATCTTAAATACTCTAACCACCAAACAAGACCCACTGAACAATGTCTCAAACCCCTTTATTTCGCTCACAAAGGACCCATATTAAACACCGCTGAGAATTTGTTCATTCATGCAGCTACTCTTCAGAAAAAACCCATTCTTAATGAACAACTCCAATCATCCAACCAAATTTTAGTTAACACATTAAAACGGTTACCTAAGCATAATAAAATATTTAACCCGTCATCCTGCTCTACCCTCCATCGTAGCTAAATGGCCCGTTCGAGCCGGAGCCGAGAAGATGTAGACTACTCTCTCTTCCTCAATCCCATCCTTTTTTTCTGGTTTTTTTACTCTCTTACAACCCCCTTTTTTCAAGCATTATCCCACACTCCATTATTCAACTATTTTTCTAATCAGGTTGGCTTTACTGATTTCTCACTTTCTTTTTATCCTCGCCACTCTCCACTGAATTCAGTCCGATTCCGGAGTTGACTCTCATCGTGTCCCACCACCCTTCGGAGTAAGTTTTCTTTTTCTTTCTTTTCAATTTTAGCCCAATTTACATCATATATATTTTATTTTTTACATTTTTATTTTCTCCCTTCCCTAATTAACATTGCTTTGATGTATTTTATAGCAAGTCTTTCAATTTTAATTTCAGCTCCATGATTATGG
Organism: Timema shepardi; assembly: GCA_902151425.1. Classification (NCBI taxonomy): domain Eukaryota; kingdom Metazoa; phylum Arthropoda; class Insecta; order Phasmatodea; family Timematidae; genus Timema; species Timema shepardi. The sequence goes on from CABFVX010001735.1 coordinate 133,676, forward strand.
TGCGTCTAATTGTTAGCACCGAAACATGTCGGTAAAATAGAACTTCTGTGAAAAACAACATCATCATTACAGAAATTTCAATAACAAAGGAGTAAGGGAAGTTAATCCCAACAACAAGACTGTAATAATAATTTTTACATATTTATATTCATTTTATGTTATTAATGTTTTTATGAACTTAGATTTAGATATTTTAACTCATGTTATTTCTTTTCCTTCATATTTACTTTTTAATTAGTCCACCCCCCTCTTAACTTCTTTAATGTCTATGCAACTTATCCCCTACTTTAATCCTCAATTTTAGCTTTTACATTTTCATTTTATTTTTCCTCCTGCATAATTCTTAATTCAATTGTTAATCTTTACTTTAATTATGACTCACCAATTTTTGCTTTCTTTTTTACGTTATTCGTAATTGAATTTAATTAGTCTGCTTACTTTCACCTCACTTATTTTAACTCGTTTCATTTTGCAATTTTAGTATTTATTCAATGTTAATTCTTTCATTTAATTAAATGAGTTTAAAGTTTCTAATTCTATTTAAACTAATTTTAAGTGTATTTTAATTAATCAACACTTATATGTATTTCCTATTAACTATATTTATTTATACTTTTTATACTTTTAATTTGACTTGCAATTCATTTAAATATGCCAACTATGTTTACACAATATTTTTAGTCCACTTTCTATCCCATATCATTGTTTACTTTAGTATATTGCTCAATCTCTGTTATCAAACTGATTACACATTTACATCATATTCGTCTATTCAACCTTTAACATTCAATTTATTTCTTATTGTAGTCTTTGTTATTAGAACATACTCTAAACTCCTTATGGAAGATTATTTTTAGAATGTTTTCTAAAATGTTAAGGAAAGGTTGCTATGCAACATTTGGGTGACCGCTTCGAGCCAAGGCCCGCCCAACCTTAACGACCAAGCCATTGGAGTTGGATGCCACAGTACAGGTAGGTAGCGCACCAAAGGGGTAGTTTGCACACCCCTCTATAAATGGACTAAAAAACAATACAGAAAATCTAAAAACTGTTTATTTGTAGAGTGACAATCTAGATGGAATTAATTTTGTAGCTTAGAATAGTTAACTAGCATGTAAGGATGTTTTGTACATATATTAGAAATAAGATAACTGACAATTAAGAATGATATGATTGAACACACCAAAAGTAAAAACACCTCCAATTTTGTATTCTCAAGTCAAGTCGCTGCGGATTATTGTGTTTTACTCTCTTTTTCCCCTCCCCTTCCCCCACTTAACACCCATTAAACATTCGGACAGCTCTCTATCCATCCATCACATGAAAGTCCCAAGGCAGCAAGGGAGAAAAGGAAGTCTGACAATTATGCGCCAGTAATTATGCCACCTTCAAAGACTTCTAGAGTCTGCAGAACAAGATCATCTACAGTCCAACAACACCCTGCCCTTTCAACCCTCCTCTAAGTGTTCCACTCAGGCCATCCTCACCGTACAATCCATAACCATGACCCACATTCCCCTGACCCTACCTGGGGGTAGACTATTCCAAACTCAATATGGACCCATGCAAAAACCCACAGCAGTTTCCTAAATGACTACAAGCTGCAAGCCAAACTACTGGCCCTAGGTTTAAACACTTTTCCCATCCCCCTTCTCTCTCTAACCAAACCCTTGCGCCCCCCACTAGTCATGATACCAACTACACCTAAAAACACCCCTTTCCCAAGTAGCATCACCTCCCCTTTCCCTCCATATCTTCAACCACATATTCACTCCTCTCACTGTCAGTGGGCACCTCTCCCCCTCTACTCTCTCCACCGAATGCTCACTAACCACTCTGTCAGTCACAAGGAGCCCAAAAAAACTACTTACACGAGTCCAAGTAAAAACCATAACTAAATACAACTAGAGACAAGAGGGCACCAAGCGTGGGGCAAGTCTAAGCACACAACGAGTGACAAGATGGCGCCCAACGTGGGGCCAGTCTAAACAAGCAAGAGGGTTCTATTAAACAAATTGAAATTGATTACTTTTTTAAAAGAAAGAATTGTGGACTCTCTATAGTGTAAATTGTAAACAAAAGCAGGGTACCTACGGTCTGGAAGGTCAGGGGGGAAAATAAAAGTCAGGGAAGCTTTAAAAAGGTCAGGGAAAATCAGGGAAATGACAATTCATGTCACACTTAGAAAAAAACAACGAAAATATTTTTCGTATTTACTGTGTCATAAGCCACTGCCCCAATGAAGAAAGCTGAGGGGCACCTACCATGCTCAAACTTGCTGTAACACAAATTTTGGTAACATTTTATTTCAAAAGGTGAACGCAGAAATCTCCTGGCCTGCACATGACAATTCTTTTAACTTTAGTGATCCATTGTTTTGGTTCTTGTTCAAGGTTTGGCATCATTATCATTGGATACAGTGAATTAGGACTGATTCGGCTACACCAGCAATGTCTAACAAAAAAACAGTTTTTAATCAGCTCTGGCTAAGCCCAGAGCATTTTCCTGAATTCTCATACTGGATCAGTGGCGTTAAAAGTAATAAGTTGCAGGCATTTTATTAAGTGTGCAAAAAAATTATAAACCTAAGTAATAGGGAAAGCAAGCATTAGCTTCTCATGCAAAAGGACCAACTCATATCAAAACTCTTGAAACTTTGACAAATCAATGCTCTCTATTGACTTTTTTCTCAAAAAAGTTAGGTGATTCAGGTTCATCGAGCTCCCCTGTTTTTAACAGAATTTCTGGCACACAAAGACATTCTACCTAGTGGTGATTCGGCTGGTTATTCGAAGAGTTTTTCTGTTTCATCGGAAATTGTAAAGCCACAGAAGGACGCTGTTGCCAAAAGTGAAATTAGTGTAGTGCCTCGAAGATCGAAGAAACCATAACACTTTTGTTATAAAAGATGATATAACTAAGGCAGAAGTAATTTGGGCTATGCAAGTTGTTTACAAAAAAATGTCTTTCAATTCGTGAAATGATTTAAGTACAATTTTTCAGTTGATGTTTCCCGAGTGTTCCATTGCCAATACCTTTACCCTTGGTGGAGACAAGGCTGCATACTTCATTGTGCATGGCTTGGCTCCATTCTTTCATAAAAATTTACTGGACCGCCTAAAATCATGTAACAACTTTGTAATTTGTTTTGATGAAGCGTTGAATAAAGTTATCCAAAGAGGACAAATGGACATTGTAATAAGATTCTGGGACAAGGAAAATCATAAAGTCATCAGTTGTTACTTAATCAGTTTGTTTTTTGATAGGAGCACCGCTGAAGAATTACTGAAGCATTTTCTGGATGGTATTTTTCCTCTTTCACTCTCTAAGTTGATACAAGTGTCAATGGATGGCCCAAATGTCAATTTAAAGTTTATAAAACTTCTTCAGGAACACATCAAATCTGTCACAGACAATGAAGAATGTAGTTTGATAAATCTGGGAACATGTGGGCTTCATGTTGTTCTGGGTTCCTTGAGAACAGGAGTGGAGTCTGTTGATTGGGATATAAGTAGCTTATTGCGTCACACGTACTACCTGTTCACTGACTCTCCACTCGTCGAGCATTGTTTACCCAGTTGACAGGATGTGCATCTTTTCCATTGAAGTTCTGTGGTGTGCGGTGGTTAGAGAATGCAAAGGGCATTACAAATTTGGGACCATGTTGTTAAGTTTCTCAAATAAGCAAAACTTCCTAAAACAAAACCTGTAGAGACACTGAAAAGAGCAGCCTGTGATCCATTCCTTAAGTGTACACTAGCTTTCTGCAAGACAATTGCAGATGAATATCAGCCTTTCCTGCAACGGTTCCGGACATCAAAACCAATGACTCCATATCTTTTTGAAGTTGTAGAGAAACTTCTAAGATACCTTATGAATCGTTGCGTGAAACCTGATCTAATGAAGTGCATGGGTCCAAAGTTACTCTATATCAACACAAAAAATCAGAAAATTTTATTCTTAGCCAAAATATTGATGTAGGATTTTCAACAAAACGTTTGTTAGAAGAAACTGCAATCACAGTAACAGAAAGACAAAAACTTGAATTTATACACGAGTGCCGCAGTATGTTAACCACCATTGCAAAACTACAAGAAAGAAGTTCCTTAAAACAGAAAGCTGTGAGAGGTTTGTACTTCATTGGATCCTTGTGTTATTCAACATTCACCTCAACTGGGCCAACTAAGTGGTTTTCTTTTCTTTTGGAGGAACTAAACCATGCCAACATCATAAATGATATTTTGGCTGAAAATGCCAAGAAAGAATACTTGCATTTTTGCAACATCAAAAAATCTCAGCTTCAAGAAATATTTCGTCCTTGTGATAAGTTTAGTGATGAAATAGGACTTGACACTATTTATGGTAGCTTTCTAATAGGAGATGCAAACTACAAACATCTTTGGTAGGTAATAAAGATTTGCCTTGTCTTGTCGCATGGGAATGCAACTGTTGAAGGTGGTTTTTCAGTCAATAAATCTTTACTGGTTGAAAATATATATGAAAAAACAGTCACTGCACAGCATCACATTCATGACAAGATACAAGAAGCAGGAGGGATTAAAAACATACACATTAGCAAAAAGATGTTGGATTACGTGAGAGGTGCTCAGAAACTCTATCATGAATATTTTGAGATGAAAAAGCAAAAAAGAAGTGAAGAAGTCAGAAAAGAGAAATTTAGATATACAAGTTAAAGATTTAGAAGGAAAAAGAATAAAATTAATGATGGCAACTGAAGAGAAACGAGAAGAAATAGAAGTGGAGTTGCAAGATCTGAAGAAGAAACAAGCTTCACTTTATTAAATATAGCATAGTATCTTATTGTATGACTTTTGATAATTTTAATAACAAGAAAATTGACTTGAGACATGAATAATATGAAAGCAGATACAGTTCCTCCTGTGTGAGCTATTCAGTTCAGAATATGTTTAGTTTAGGTAAAATAAGACTGCAATGATACCAAACTTTTTAGTATGTTCTTAGTTGTCTGTTATTTAGTACGTATTTCTGCACATGATAACCAAAGTGAATCAAGTTTGTTACAACTTTTTGATAGGGTTAGACATATTTAATTATTTTTCCATCATTTTCCCTGAACAGATTGGCAAGACGTCTGCTTTCTTATTATTCCATGAGAGGTGAGGCAAGGTCGGCTGCAGGGGAGGAGTAGGTCGAAATAAATGTATTTAAATTAATATTTTCACATGTATACCATCGTAAAGTTATAGAAGAAATTTTATGATAAATTGGTCAGGGAACTTGGGGAAAATAGTCGTGAAAGGTCAGGGAGAATTTTTTTACAAATACTGTAGGAACCCTGACATAAATCGGTCAACCTAAGTGCAATATCTATTTTAAAGCTTAAGCTCAGCTTGAAACTTGAAATTTTAATTTTAGTACTCGCAAATCTCGAGTACTTAATTGTGAGCTGAATTTGTATTTGTACCATGTTAGTTTTTACTACTAATTTATTATTCTGCTTCATTAGTTCTGTTGTTTATGGATATTTATTTGTGTTAGACTTATTGTTCTAATAATTTATGTATACCGTGTGTATGATTAGATTTATATAAATAAGGGTGATTACTTTTAAGGACACCTATTTAATTAATTAGATGCCTGAGAAAAATCAAATGTTTAGTACCTGACAAACAAATTATTTATATTATGGAAACATAAGTAAAATTAGTCTAAATATTTAAATATGAACTAGTCTCTTACCTAATAGTAAGAGTAAAAAATCGCTGTTTAGTTTAAATTGTTTAGTGTTTGTCAATGATAAAGCATAGTACCAAAGATATAAATAGCTTTCTGATAGAAACGATTGTCACTTCACATTAGGAATTTCAATTGGTAAGGTTAAAGGTTTTTTTTAACCCCGCATCTTACTACCCATTCGGTTTATAGGTTAAAGTTAAAGTTGGAAATGCAGCTATACATGATATATAATTTTGGCTTCTCATGATAACATTTATTTAATCAACACCAATATTTTTAACAGCCGAAGGATGAGAAGCTTAGCTTAAAAGAAGTGCACAGGTGTTCATGTAGAGAAAATGGGAAAGACACGTAATAAATCACATCCCACAATCTCAATAGCTTAAATTCGAACCTCAATTATTTCTATATCCACCTTAAGCCAGCCTATTTAAACTCTGATGCTTTAGACTATATGAAAACCAATGCAGACTATCCTCATTAGCATCAACATATTTTATGGTCGCCAGATGTCACCAAACCTCAGAATCTTGAACTCCTGAATTCAGGCTGAAGGGGATGGCTTGAAAAAAACTTAAAGTTGATTGTTCACCTTCAGTGAGGTCAAATTGCATAATTCATCATCTTTATCCCCTGCATTGGTGGTCACTTGAAATAAACTTAGAGCTTGTCCAGTCAGTTTGTTAGCAACAAGAAAGTTGGAGTTTGAATTCTTGCCAAGTGTACTGAGGGTTGTTTTTCAAAATGGTTTCCTACATTTCTCTACACACATGCGGGAACATTTCATCTGAATTGTACCATTCTTAGCCAGACAACATTAGTGTAACCATGCTGTGTAGTCGAAATTGTGGAGTCTTGAGTCTAAAACCATTTTCGGCAGAGTCGAGGTCGGTAAAAATGTACCAAATCTGGCTTAAAAATAAAAACTTATAAAATGTTAACGATGTATGGTAAATATATCATTTTAGTTGTATACTATTTTTTTTAGAACTAATATTTGTAATTTGTATTTACAAATTTATTCACAAAGTCAAAGAAGCTTCCCATGAAGTAATCTCTATTGTAATATTTTACTGCAGTAAATTTGTTATTACTAATTAATATATTTTAGCCATTTCTTAAGTAGTCAGAGTTAAAGACTTGGATTACCGACTCCACATCCCTGACTGTAACTAAATCTACTTAGTTGAGTTTGGTACTTAAAAGCGATGCAAAACAATTAATACATTTAGTTTGTGACAAGAGACTGATTAAACATAATAATTCCTTACTTTTCAGTGGCTGTAATTTTTTATTACCTCTACAAGAGATCTATGCTGAGAATTGCTGATCCTCGTTTTTATGAAGATTTTGACTGGGTACAGTTTCAACGCAGCCAAATGAATTAATGAATTTCATAAACTGTTAGGCTCAATGTTCACCTGTATTAATACCCTAACCAAGTGTTCAAATGTGTTCATACACCTGTGATATGTAAAGTGCTACTATTTCTATTTTCTACCACAATATAACTGGCAAAGTATTTAAGTGCTCACTTATTTTTAATACATTGAATTTTCATCAAAAATGTAAAAAATTTACAAAATGTTATATTTAAAAAAAATAGATTTTTAATACAACCAAGTGTGTTCACAACTGTATCAGAATACAGTAATGTAAAAATAAGTGTAATATAATAAAGTCTACATACAGTAGGCATATTGTCATGAATCAAATTAAGGTTTAGTCTTACAATGTCACCTTATTTTATTTATTTAGGGATTAACGTAAGGCTAAGCTACAACCACCACTACTTTTGATTTCACAATGTTCGGTTAGTGCTAGCGTCCTCATAAAAAAACTTCATGGAGTGAGCCCGCACATGAGCAATACTAACCATGTAAACGCATTTTGAAGATAACCTTTCGCTTAACATATTTATGGTATACATTATCTTCAAAATATTTCACCATATTGGTTTATGTCAATTGTTATCATTCAAGTAAGGTTATATTTCTATCTTTAGAAAACATTGGGTGATTACTTAAGGATCCTTTCTGTTTTAATTTTGTCCACATGTAACTAAACAGAGGTTTCACTAATAAACACTCACAGATTTATTAGCCTATAATTCTTAATTTCAAAGATTGTTGTAACTGTCTCTTTGGATTTGGAAGAGTGAGCGAGATTGTGGACATGATGGATGAGAGGAGAGTGGGCGTCCTGGGTTTAAGCGAGACCAAATGGAGAGGCAGTGGTATGAGAGAATTAAGGAAAGGCTACATTTTGCATTGGATAGGAAACAATGAAGGGAGGCTAAATGAAGAAGCCTTTGTAGTGATAGAAGTGCTGTAGGTGGAGGTGGAAGAGATAAATGACAGGATAAAAAGATGACAATAATGGATATAGGAAAAAAGGTGGAGGAAATACAAGTGTATGCCTCACAAGTGAGGTGCCCAGCAGAGAAAAAGGACAAGTTTAAGTATGATCTAGAAAGGCACATGGGAAACTAGTGGCCAGTAGTAATGGGGGATCTTAACGTAAAAGTAGGAAAAGAGAAAGAAGGTTTTGAGGAGGTGTAAGGGAAAGAAGGATGGGGAGAGAGAAACCAGGAGGTTGGAAGCCTGTTGTAAATATGCACAAGAAATCAAATGAAAGAGATAAACAGCTGGTATAGGAAGGAAAGAGAACACCATTAAGATCATTTGACGCAGATAAGGTCGGTGATAGACCAGTTTCTCATGGATGAAGAAATTGAAAGGCAGACCATAAACATCAAGGTAATAACAAGTGTGTCCTTAGATTGTGACCACAGGTTTTTGGTGGAAGACATAAAGGGATGGGAATGTAGGAGAAATGTAGCTAGACAAGATAGAAGAATAAGGGTGTGGAGGCTAAGAAATGAAGAGGAAAGAGAGCTGTACCAAGAAAGGTAAGAAGCTTAATTTTCAAAAAATAAGTTGCAAAGTGTAGAGATGAAATGGGAAAGGTTTTAGAAAAGTGGTGGAAAATGCAGAGGAGGTATTTGCGAAGACAAGTGATAAGAGGAAGGGGATGGGGACACCTCGGTGGAACAGCATGGTAAGGGAAGCATTGGGGGAGAAGAATAAAGCATTCAGAAGGAGTTTTAAGAATAGGAATGAGTAAACAAAATAAGATTATAGCAAGAAGAAATAAAGAGCAAAGCGAGTAGTACAAGAAACCAGGAAGGATTGGATGCATAGAATTAACAGAAATGCTGGAATGGGACGTGAAAGGAAGTAAGATGTTATAGAGTTAGATAACAAGAGGAGAAAGCAAATACAGGAAGCTAGAATGATGGATGAAAAAAGAAGAACGTTGACACAAGAGGAAGAAAATGAACTATGGATGAAATATTTTTAGTTGTTCAACCCGGAAAAGAAAATAGATGAGAGTGAAACAGAGGATCAGGAAGAAATAGAAAAGGAGAAAATAAGTATTACATGGAAAGAGTAGAGAATGCATTGAAGGGGATGAAACAAGGAAAAGCACTGTGTGTGGATGAACTGACTCAGGAAATGATAAGAGCTGCAGCAGAAGTAGGTATACAATGGTTATATAGGGTGTTAAAAGTGATTTGGAAGGAGAACAAGGTATACCGAAAGACTGGAAGAAGAGAATTATAATACCTATTTTCAAGAAAGAGGTGTACAAACTATAGGCGGATGACGATGTGTTACTGTACAGAAAAATATGAGAAGATACTGGAAAAGAGAATAAAAAATAAAATGAAAGGAAGGTGGATAGAGGAACAGCACGGTTTTATGGAGCAGAGGTCTACAATATACTTGACATTGGCCATACAACAGCAGATGGAAAGTAGTTAAGAATTTGGGAAAAACTTGGTAATGGTATTTATGTATGTGAAGAAGCCATATTAGAGCATGGATTAGGAAATCGATGGAGTAGGTTGAAATGGAAAGAGGAATTGTAATGAGAGTGAAAAGCATGTAGGAGATCATTAGTTGTGTTAAGATAGAGAGTAAGAGGACGGAGTGTTTCCAATTAAAAAAATTGAGTGAAGCAGGAGAGTGCCCTCTCACTACTATTATTTGTAATGGTAATATAAATGGTCATGAATAAAGTAGCAGGAAAACTCACGGAGGGAAGCTTGATGTTGTCATGATGTTTGCTGATAACTTGATGGTATAGGGGATAGAAGGAAGAGGAAACATAGGAATAGCTGCAGGAATGGAATGAGGAAGTGAAATAGTGTGAAATGAAATCTAGCTTGTGAAATGTGAAGTGATGGTAACTACAGGGTGAGGATAAGGTGTAATATAGCTATTAAGTTGTAGTAAAGCTTATAAAATATATTGGAAACATGTCTGAGGTGAAAGGTTGAAGTAGAAAGGATCTAATGAGAACAAGACAGCAGGGTGGGATGTTCTATAGATGTGTATGAGACCTTCTCTAAAGTAGAGAATACCCTTGAAGTGTAAGGAAGTATTGTACAGGGCGTACTTTGTACCTATTGTCACATTAGTAGCAGAAACATGGATGGTGAATGTAAGAGAGACTAGGTAAGTGGAGGCCATGGGAATGAAGCTTTTGAGGATCATGCTCACTGTCATGAGTACAAAGAGGATAAGAAATGAAGTTATACAGGAAATAGTGGGAGTACAGGAGATAGTAGAGAAAGCAAGACCGAGATGGTATGGGCATATAATGAGAATGGGGGAGAGTATGTCAAAGAAAATTATGGAAATAAAGGATGTAGGAAAAAACCCGCAAGGGAGGCCAATAAAGATATGGGGAGAGCAGATAACAGAAAGTGTGCAAGTTAGAATTGAAGAATTGAAGCAATAAAATGAGGAAGAATGATGGAAGGATAGAGGAAAATGGAAGCATTTTACTAAATTGACCCTACCACAGGCTGTAAACAGTTGATGATGATGGTGCAGTGTTAATCTACCATGCAATCAACCCGGATTTAAATCTGTTTACATCCTTTTTACTTTCTCGCTATCTTACAGTATTGTGACCGTAAAAAAAATCTAACCCAAGATGTTGATGGATATCAACGTTTCCTGACCCCCCGAACCGCAAAAAGTGTTTCTTGTAATGCCGTGTGTCTGTGACTTTTAGGGTACTTTACAGAAGCAGAAATTTCCTTATCTCCGCAACTATTTTAGATGATAAAAAAACTTTTAATTTCAAAATTGTTGTACCATTAAAAATAACTTATTTGAAATATATATTTATAAAACCAATAATTTCTTAGTTATTGTAAAATATGCGCCATAAGCAGACTCCGACTTATCTGAAAAACCGTGTATCTCCAATTGGACGGTTGTGTCACCCGATAGAATTCTTCCTCTGATTTGGATTTTATTGAGACTTGTGATCAATAAAAGGCATTGTTGCCACCTTGAGTGCAAACTGATTGGGACCAATTCATCCCAACCCAATTTCAGCTGCTAAAATTCTTCAAGGATATTCTTGGGCTTCAGGATGACTGGTCCAATCAACCCCAATGGATCAAAAATATGAGCTGTTACTGACAAAATTGTTCGCTTTGTAATTTTAGCTACTACATTTTGTGACACGTTTTAGCTTGCTGTGCCAGTTGGCCCTTGTATCTTTCCTCCACACTTGCACAAACCACACCATCCACCCTCTACACTGCCTGGACTGCTCCACAATTCATGTTCTCTAAGCTGTCCGTAACGAGTTCCCCACTGTACTCAGCGTCAGTGAGAACTCCTCTTTCTATTGGTATGCTTGGCAACCACTATCGCTCACGTTTTCCTGCGCCAATAAGAAGCTCCCTTTTCTCCCATTGGACAAGGCCAGGCAGCAGTGGAGGGTATTTAGCATGGTGGCTCCTTGGTAAAAGGCCCCATATCAGTCCTGTGCGGGCTCCGCTTCAAGGTGGAGAAGTACAAGTCTCCAGGCGGCCCGGCTCAGTGCAAGAACTGTTTCCGGTTTGGGCATGTGCGGAGGGATTGCTGCGCTAACCCTAGGTGTGGGTTCTGTGGTGGTGACCACG
>CABFVX010001736.1:0-26903 GCA_902151425.1 Timema shepardi
GAGACAGCAATGGCGCCTCTCATGAACCCAGAGGAAAAACGGTAGACCCACCTTCCCCCTTGAAGGATTAACAATGATAAACAGTGAACTGCCCCCCCACCCTCAGTTGTCTAAAATACAAGAAAATTAAATTTACATAGTGTGTTAAAAACTAAAAATTTACCCCTCAATCATGCTGGAAAGCTTGCCTCACTAGGTTCCACTATTGTGTAGTTAAAAGAGAAGGCCATAGCTTAATAAATCAAGCTAAGACTACCAACTTTCAGAGTAAATAAAGTGTAAGATTCGGCATTAGATAATTAACATGAATATAAAATAAAGTATAAATGTGTAGAAATAACAATTATGGTGCCAGTATTCTAATGGATTTCATTAAAAATTATTTGTCATGTAGGCCTATTGCTTTCTTTCAAATTTTTATAAAATTATAATGAGTCTATTAGTCAATCAATTGTATGATACATGAATATTACTCTCAGGAATAATCATGATGCATTAATTAAATTTGATTACACTTGTTAATTATGTACTAATGACACTAATGAGTTAGGGATGAGGAAGAAATTGAGGAATGGAACCCGCATTTGCATCGGAGCGGGACAATATTGTAGAACTCTCTCGAGAGGCAAAAGACTCAAAATTACCTCATTGGTGCATAAGACACTTGTCCGCCTCCACCTAAGCCAACAGTCATTTTTCATTATGGTCAGCGCAAGAATATATATAGATATTAATTATCTGTGAAAACTCAAATTTCGGGTAGAACTTTAAATATATGCTAGGGATTGACAGATTTATGGGCTAGACAATTTCAAGCTCCTTGAAAAGGGTTATTTCTTTGCTTTGTTTACTTATTTTTTAATATGCTCTCTACTTGTTAGGATATAGTTTATGATATGTGCTGTTTGAAGGGGCAAGAAGAGAGGACAAAGTAGCAAGGGCATAACTCAACAAAGTGGGTATTATGCTGATAGTCATTGGAATGAATGTCAATGTCAGCCACTGAGTAAAGTGGTTGTTGGATAGAGTAGAGACCTAGATAAAGAAATAGGAAAGTCATCTCTGGAGATCTATTAGAACACAAATATCTTAGAGCGAGACAGTATAGAGTAAACCTTAGTGCTAAAGTGTACTGTTTATTTTAAAAAGCATTGACTCGTCTTTCTTGTAGGAGGCCAGAACCAAGTGAATAATCGCACAATGGACGGGAAATCAATGGGGTTGTTTACATAAATAAATATATATATATATAAAAAAAGGTAACTCTTACATCCAAATATATTTTCGAGAATGTGTTTATAAAACTGTATTTAAGAAATATTAAATTGTATCATAATTAATTTTATAAGTTACTATTACTTCTATAAAATACTTGGGCTTGATTTTGTATACCATTTAAATATAGATTATCTTAGATTTTAAAATATACTTTCTTTTCTTTTAAATATTAGAATCTTATTTCATTTGGTAAAAAATAAGTTTTAGTATAAATATTTTTATTTAGATAAATAAGTTTTAAAATTATATATTCATACAACCCAAGCTTGACTCAATACTTTGGAGATCTATGAGAAGCTCACTCAAGATTGACCCAGTTAAAAGAAATTAATCTCACAGACCCATTATATAAATCAACATAGTAACATGGTGGGCAGTGACTGGATAAGAAAACACTCAAATACTAAATCAGAGAACAGTAGTTATCGGAAACGTCACAGCTGCAAACTAGGCTACGGTCTTCAGAAGCGAAGATTGAATGATGGTAGATGCATGCGCAAATCCCCAGGAGTTTCACTCCTTTAATATCACTTGGTCAGCATCTCAAAAGCTTGTCTGTGTTGTGAAACCTCCCTCTGCAGTAACCCTGCGAAATCCTGTGCCTCTCGACAATTCGAGGGCTTAGTGTAAAAATTACTTCTACAAAATCTAAGTTTTCAGGGAATTGAAAAGAATTTTTTAAAATTATTGCTCATAAGACAGCTTTGAAATTCTTTTAATTTTAATATAGTCAATTTTATTTGGTAAAATATCATCTTAGAAGTGCAAAACAAATAACATTAAAAACTTGATTCCAAGGTGTTTAAAATAATTTTTTTATCATTTCTTTACAGAGATAAGGTTATTTTACACAGACTTTAAATAAGTTTACCTTGAGGTAAACTAAATGAAAATTATTTGCTGTCCCCAAAAAGTCTTTTCATTGAAAGGGAAACAATATTATAAATCATATCTTTAAATAATTTTTAAATTTTGAAAAACCAAGATATTGAAAAGTGAACATTAACCTTAACCAATAACAAAGTATCAAAAAAGTTTTTATTTAGATTTGAAAAAACACTCATTGGAAACATGGTTTAGCCTCCAAGAAATGGTCTAATAATAAATTGTATTTAGTCCTCATCTCATGATACATACATTTCTTCTGTTCCTTCCTTGCTGAAGTCTGTAGAAATGGTGATATTGTTCTCTTATAACACCACTGGAGCACAACACCAATAAGTCCGAGAGCTTTTCTTTTTTAATTTTCAAGGGTTCATGGTAAGCTTGGCTCAAGGGCAAGTTTCTGATACAGAAGCCTCCCTGTTATCTTCGAGCTACTTTAAACGATTCAAATGCAGATACATTTTGGTCATACTTAAAATATATGCAACCAGGATCGCTCTTTCTGTATTGAAAACCATGTGATATCTAGACAGCGAACAGTTTTACCATTGACCAATTTTTCTATTTTTTAATAACTACTTCCTGCAACTTTTTAAAATCATATACTTTAGATTGATTTACTCCTTGGACTTAATATTTTATTTACTTTGAAGCAAGTCTAGCCACTGTATACCATCCAGATGGGTCATGTATCTCAATATTTCTGCTGGCTGTTTCAATGTGGGAATGAACTGAGTCACACTCCATATGGGAGTGGCCCAGTTCAAAAAATAGCTGATCTATAACCGTAATGCCCGGTGTTTGTACTGCATAAAGAAACATTATGGCTAAATGACACTTTGATTTTGCCTGCCACATGTATCTGACATGAAGGCAAATTCTTTACAATCTTGGGTGGATTTCAAATAATCAAGATGCCACCTACTTTGGGCCTCGGCCAGCAGTTGCTTCACGCCACATGTAATTCAATGCTTTTCGTGTTGCTATGTTGTATACTGTTACGTTGTATATAGCCAGTCTTAATTTATTAAAAATAGCCTTTGCTTTTATAGCTGGGCAGTATCGTACAGCTTCAAAATCAAATTCCAAAAATTGCCACTTAACATCGATTGCTTTTATTTTAAATACATCTTTGAAAGAGTTTTTTTTCAAGTGGCTGTCTTGTTTCTCTTGATTTAAAAGCTTTTGCTCTTCCGTAATGTGCTCAAACTTGTAACATTGGTCCCACATGTCCTTTCGGGGTGTGTGAAAAGATAAATTGAAGTTAATATCAAAAATGTTATAATAAAACCATAGTTTTTGGGGAACAACAAATCCTGAGTCATACTTTTCAAGATACATGTCATACATTTTGAAACATTCAAATGAGATTCTAGGTATTCTTTTTTTGTCTCTTTGCGTGTGTAATGTGATGGCACTTTTGGGAATGAATTTGTGTGCTTTATAATGTAATTTCAGCTACTATCAGGTCTCTCTACCCCTGGAGTGTGTCATCCACGTTTGTCAATATCAACCATGTTACAGACATTCCTTTTTTAGTACATTTTTCACTAGTGTCTGATATATCAAATGTAGCTAAAAAAAACTTTTGGCGTACTTGTATAGACTCCTTGTTATTGACTAGGTGAAAGACTCGGGTGTTTTGTCTTCTAGAAACTTCAGATTTTGTACAAATCACTTCTTTTTCAACAATCAATAAATTTAGGTACTGTCTGTTTGCATCAGCTAATTTCCAATACTCAGTGTGAATCCTATTCCTATCTTCTTCATTGAAGTTAGAGCTGCATTTGCAAATAGATTTAGTATCCTTGAGGTTCACTCACCACATCTTGGCTTGAAGGAAGAGTCTGAATAGAAAGCATTGTCAATATTGGGAAGGGGCAAAGATTGGATGCTTGAGATCATCATCATCCACACAATCATTTGGCTCATTTACATTAATTACCTTAACAAAAATAAATAACTACAAAATAATAAAAGTAGTGGTGTAAGATCTAATTATAAACCTTAGTTCTAAAAAGTTAAATAAGTAACTCAACATAATAAGACAAAACTGTAATAATGTATCAACATAATAAGACAAAACTGTAATAATGTATCAATCATACAAAACTACTTGGCCAGTAATTGGGATTAAAAATTTAATTTTTATTTTTCTAAAAGTGTGTAAATTCAGGCTGGGACTTATTTTAAAACCTTAAAAACAATTGTAGAATGTGAGGTTAAATAAAACACATCGGGAAGTGACTGGTGCATGCGATGTTAGGACTTTAAAAACATTTTATAGAAACTAAATACCTTTTAATGTATATTGTTCAGTTAAGAATATGTATATTTTATATCAAAATGTATTGTTTTGACTATATAATTATAAAAAAAGCAATTATTATGAATGTTTTATGCTCTATAATTTAATCGTTTGATAACATTGTAATAATAACCCAAACATTCAAATCATCTCACCTGTGTAGATGAAGCACACTCTGAATCAATTTTCAAATCTAGGTCTATACACGGTTTCTCACCACATTCATGATCAGAAGTTAAATCACTCGGTCCATACACATAATCTAAAACAGACAAGATAGATGGTTCCAAGGATGGACAAGGGCTGCTCTCTGGTGTCTCGTTCCCTTTGGTCAACTAACACACTTTCACTGTTTTAAAGATACAATATCTTTGTTCGTTTATTTTTGTGACCTTCTGTTTGTATATTCTAAACTATATTAAGAACAATCTTGTTTGGAAATAGAAGTATTGCCATTGTTGTTATGCATAGCTATTCTAAGGCTAACTTTACTAAATGTTTCCCTCTGTTAAAAGCCATAATAGTAGATGTTTATTCTCATTCCATGGCTATGTAAGCTAGTAGCTGCAAGAGTCAAAACATCATGAAGGTACCTAATTTATAAAGAATAGACACAAATAATAACTTACAATACTTGACAACATAGATGTAAGCCCAGTCATTAAATTCAGAGATCAAATGTTTCAAAAGTCCCCAACTAAAGCGATCAGCTGATTCAATAAGGCACTGTCAATCTTACCTCAAGACAGCTAGGAAAGGTTTTTAGTGTCAAAACACCTTGTATAAAGATACGTTTCTTTGTTTCTAGCTCTGTATGAGTACTATAAAGCTAGTCAGAGACTTAACAAGAGATACAACACTTTCACTTTAACTCAACCTGCTTGATTTGTAGTTAAGGCTGTACCTATTGCGAAAACCATAGTAACTAGAGATACAATTATTTGAGACATGATAAGACTTAGTTTTGTAACTTCACTAATGACCAACTCAAAAATCAAAATTTTGTAGTTGCAGTTCTTTGACACTAAGCCCTCGAATTGTGAAGACATATGAGCCTGCTTTGCTTGGACTAGTGGTGCACTAGTTTTAGTTTTTAGCAGAAGGTGCCCAGTACAGCTTACCATCACCGTGTTTTAAGCAAAAGTAAGATTAAAAGGGGGTGGGAAAAATGTAGCTACAATGCTAGTCTCTTTTGAACATTGACATATTTTTGGGATAGTTAAGAAAAAAAAACACTTGGTTTAATTATCATTTCTTCTTCCTTTGATATAATAACAAAGCTATATACATTTTCTATTCTAAAAATGTACTTATTTTAGTATAGCTTTAGAGTGGAGAAAATCTTTCTGTGGGATTATTTGTTCGCAGATTATAGTTTGTACATTCTTAATGTTTGATATAAGTAAAGGCAAATTTCTACTATATAATTTTATTCACACAAATATTTAACATAAGTATAATTATTTTTACAATGTTATTTGAATCATTTACACAAAATTGATTAATCAAATTCATTCAACATGCAACACATGGCACTGCCAGATTCAATTTAAAAATTTGATGTAAACTCTGCCTTTTTGTAAAATGAAGTTTTGTACCCATAAAAATTGAGGAACAACAATCTGGAGCTAACAGGGAGCATTTTAATAAAACCCTTATAATAAATGTTTGGAATACACTTAAGAAAATAATATAGTCAATATTGTGGTGGCATTGGAACTAAATGGACAGTTAAGTTGTACATGATATTACTATAGTATATAATAGTATACTTCTGACCTGCATTTTCAAATTAGAATTTCTTAGTATTTAATTGAAATATTTTTCACCTAAACTATATTAAATTAGTTCAAACTTAATCATTTTAAGAAATTGGGCAAGTTGGTCCTACTTTTGTAATGGATATATTATAATACATATATTTTAAAAGTAGAAAAAATTAAATTTAGTTAGGAATGCAACTGAAAAAACAAAATAAACCATTATAATGACATTTAAAAAAAGTATGTTTCAGAGCTTTATGAGAATCAAAATTGTTTATAAATAACACTGACAAACTTTGGGGTTCAATAGGGAGTGATGGGCGTGACCAAGATGAGCAAATTAGACATTGGAAGGTGTAAGAGTCGGTTGCGCTTTAGTATGGTATCAAATGAGAGCTTGAAGGCCGACCAAGCTCGAAGTATATAAGTCCCCGGCTTGGTTGTTTGCCAAAACCCTCCAACAACTTACTTGCCTTCACTTCAACATTTAGTGTGTACCTTGGTCAATCCACTATCGACATACACACTTGTATGATAGAAGAGCTTGCTGAAATGAATTTAATGTCCATGGCTGCTGGGGTGTTTGCAAGGAAGCAAAGCAGCTGTATCAAGAAAGAGTCATGATCAAACTTAAGCCTAACCACACCACATACATGGATATCCACAGGGTCTCGTGGCCTTCAAAACTGGGCTAACATGTCTGTAGTGCAGGTTTTAAATAGAATGATCTCGACTATATTCTCAAAATGCTCTCTACCAGCATCTGCTGAATTGTGCAAACAATGGGTGTGTGAACAATACAACCGATTGTAAGGCTGTGCACGAGCAGCAGCTGCATCTGTACAGCCCACAAGGTACAGACAACTAACTTCACCTTCTAACAAGTCTATAACAGACTCCACCTTAAAATATGAGTGAAGAATGACTGAGCACAGGAAGATCCCGGGTTGAAGTGTCATTTTTCAATTTATTTGCTTTTCCAGTGTTATTTAGAGTGCTGTGAAACCTGCATTCATATTTTTTCACCAGATATGTTATTTTAGCTGTGGGCCAAAGAGAGCCTTTAAGAAACAATCAACAGGTGCCATCAGGAGCAGTTCTTTGTAAACATATGTGCTGGCATTGTTCATGACCATGTGATCTTCCTCAATGTTTGAATGTGCACATTTACTAACAGTTTGTGGAATACACCTTGCCCGAGCTATTGGAACAAATGCTTTTAATGGTCCACAAAAGAATATGGTTACAGCATAACAAAGCCTTTTTTTGAGTGATCTTTTTAACTACCTCAAGGGTGAATTCCTTGAGCGGTGGATTGGAAGCGGTGATCATGTCGCCGGGCTACCACGATGTCCTGATTTGCCATTAGAATAAAAAATCAAATTTGATCATGTCCAAATAATTGTTTACGAGACCCCAATGAATACAGCACAAGTCCTAATCAACAGAATTGGCCCCAAACACAAGAAAAAACTTTTAAGAGGGTGGAACAAATACCTGCAATGAGGTGGGTAGCCGGCCACCACTTCAAGATGCTTCTCTGATTTTGCCCTCAAAGAATTCCTGGCACTTCCAAGTGGAAAACCATACTTTAGTAGTCTAACAGTTTGTAATGCATTTAAATATGACAATGCACAGAATATTAATAAATTAAACTGCTATCAAACACATGTTCTTATATCAAAGATACTCATCTTGGTCCCCCTTTGTCTTATGTGTGTGTAGGTGTTATTCATAAACACACCCTGCATGTATTAACATAATGGCACAACTTACATTAGTTATTTAATTAATAAACAAACAACACTGAATTGAAACACATTTGCAAATCACTACAAGTATATTAGTTATTTGGGAATGTTACAGAAAGACATTTAAACAAATTTTTAATAAAACTGTACATATCGAAACACCCAGTGATGAATAAATCAAAATTTAGACCAATATACTCGGAGGAAGTCTTTTCTATACATTAGGCCAGTATGCTAATCAAATGATGCAGAAAATTACTGGCTGTGTGTTGATACAAAGTTCAACCAAACCGTGTTTAAGTATAAATAATAGACATAGTGACAGATCAGATCTGGCCCTAGTAAATCAACAATAGTAAGTTAGAAATTTAAATGCGTGAAATGTACTTACTAGGAAAGTATATAGTTTTATTAATGTATTTTTTTAGGAATTTTTTTGCCAACATTAAGTTTTTTTACTTATGGTTTAGGAAATACAAATTATTAGTTAATATATATATATATATATATATTTATTAAAACAATGAATTGAACATTTTATATTTAAAAATGTGATGATTAATTTCATTTACAATTTACAAGTTGTAAAAATGTGAATAACAATAGAAATTAAGGTGAGAGAGAAAACTACCTATTTATTATAAAACTAAATATTCAACATAATAGACTATATATTATAAAACTAAATATTTCACAATAGTCAAAAGTAATGGAAAAAAAGAGCACCAAAGTTAAAGAAATTTAATTAATAACAGTTAACACAGATTGTCTGAGTGTAAAAAATATATTGTGAATACTGACAATGTTTGTTGCACAATTTTTATATTATTTAGTCTATAAACATATTTTTGTATGGTTCTGATTAGATAAATCTAAAATCACAATGCAATACACTATTTCTTTAGGACATCGTTTTATATTCAACTATGTACAATGTTTCTAAGATAGTTTAAAGATTTAAGAAAGTGAAAATATGATACAAAACTTATTTGTGACGTTAATATTTTGTTTATGAATGGTGATACAATGATTGAATATGCCAGGGAGCACACAAAATATGCTCAATCAATATTATAGACAAAAAAATGTTGCCAAATCAAGCTTAATATACCATCAAATGATGGAAGAAATGGTTATCAGCATGTTAATGAATGAGGAGGGCAGATTTACTATGGCAATTTCATAAAGAATACACATTTAAATTATATTTTGAGACAAAAAAAAAAGTTTGTTAAGAGTAATTTACATTTCTTAACAGACAGTATAAGACAATATTTAAAACAATTTGGAGTCTCACCAAGTTCAATGCAGAACTATGAGATTTATATGGCATTAATACACTTTACCACTTTTCATTTCCTTTAACCATGTATGGTGATTGAAAAAACAGAAAGTGTGTGCCTGCACATGTGCATAAGTACACACATAATATAAAATTAAAGACAATATGAAATAAAGATCCTTTGATTTATAAATTCATCCTTCTAATACAACACTATCAGAATCAAATGAATTTTATATTCCTTCTTGACAAGGGTGTTATTAGTTTCTATATATACACTTAGTTTCATTAATTTGCTCACACCAAGAATTGTAATATTGGTTTCAATGTGAATATCTTTATCACGCACCGTATTGACCTGAAAACAGGTTGCACTTTCCCCCCAAAAACAGTCTTTATAAAACCTTATTGCAGCATATAATCACTCTTAGATAATACATAGTAAATATATCGCTTTATGTATTGAAATAGTTTATAATCGCTGCAACCAATACTGCTCTTAATGCCTAGCTTAAAAACGTTAATTCAACTAATAAAAATTTAACTTCAAGACATAATGGGTGACGAAATGAAATACCCGCTACACCTGTTTTTAAAGACTTTTCTTTTTGCAATCTGTTGGTTACTGTTATTCTTCTATTGTGACCAATAATTTAGTCTATTTGTTTACTAAGTTTGGAATATTATAGATTTTCTTTTAGGGATACTATGTTTTTCAAAACATCATTCAATAAATGCATTCAATTTTTTTTTTCTATAAAAACCTAGCTGAACTCAACTTTATTTTACAAACTGTATCACATGAAAAAAAGTAAAATTGTATGTCTGAATGTAGGAAATATTTTTTTCCTTTCAAAGTGATTGTATTTTTAGGGTGAAGCCTATATTCGGGGGTGGCTCATTTTTGGGTCAATACGGTATATAAATTATAATATTGCAGTCTATATCAGGTAGTTTTTTATTATGTCTAAAAAACATGAAAACAAAACTTTAAGTTGATAGATAAGCTATAACTGATTAAATAATTAATGTTTTGCACTTGCTTTGTATGGAATTTCTTTAGGACCACTTTTATGTATATTTTTATCGTATTTCAAATGAGTCTTAGGTCCACTTTATTATTTCTAAATGACACTGAAAAGCACAATACAAGAAAAGGTGTTTATTATGATTTCCCTTAACTTTATTGCAAATAGTAAAAAAATAACCATAATAATGCAATGCACTATTCAAATAAAGAAATTCATAAGACCTATTTAAATGTTAGTGTTACCTATTCTTGATGTTTTCTTTATTACTTTGACTTACTAAGCTTATAATCCTTTATACAGTTTCTTACATTACATGTCATGTGTTCACACTTAAGTTTATGGTGTTGTGTTCATTTTATTTTGAGTAGAGATTCAATCCCTCCCAATTCATTCCAACTTATCAAGTTGATTTTTATATTTGTGAAATATTTTCGCCTCAATTTCTTGTTTTATGGTTTAAAGCTCTTGTTTAATTTATTTTGCTCATTTAAATATTCCTTATTATGTTTGCTTCAGGCATAAAACTCACGATTCGAGTTTTTTGTGTAGGAATTAACAGTTGGTGAACGTTTTGGCTCATCAAGTGCATAAGAGCCTTCATCCTTCTTGCGCATTCGGTATACAATGAACATCACAACAAGTATGGCACATAGAAGACCAACGACTGCCCCACCAATAACAGCTGCAATCAAAATATCAAATTAATATCACAAAACAATAGTTTAAAATCAGTTATTTAAATTTATAGGGAACCTTTGATCTATTAAAATTAAGGGCTACTAAAATAAATATTGAAATTTGAAATAAAATTGAAAAATAAAAGCGAGGTCTACTTTCAGCTGTATTGAATTATTTCTCACACAAAAAATTATAATAATAATCATTATACAAAAGCTAATTATATAATAGTTAAATAATGGTGTGGAAAAAAATAACACAAAATAATTTCACTACAAAAATAAATACATAAATTGTGTGTCCCGCCCAAAACATTTCAAGAAAACGCCAATCCTGCCAGACTATTTCCCGAGCCCACCATTAAATTTATATCATTAAGAAACCCTCAAACCAATAAAATATACTTGATAAATGTACAACCCATTGTAATGGGAATTAATGTCACTGCTAGGATGACACATCATGAGGGTCCTAATTACAGTGGCCAGACACCTAAAGGTGGAGAAAGTTGTTACTTAAGGCACAGATGTAACTGAACACCGGCACCAGCCGTAATTCCCTCCAGTCCACACACACAACCCCCACAATGCTGTTCCCAGGTACACATCAACAAGACCAGGGCAAACTCAAGCAAGGCAATGTCTAATCTTATGTAAATGTGTTAAAACAATCTCAATATGCCTAATAAAGTATCCCTG
Source organism: Timema shepardi (assembly GCA_902151425.1). Taxonomy (NCBI): domain Eukaryota; kingdom Metazoa; phylum Arthropoda; class Insecta; order Phasmatodea; family Timematidae; genus Timema; species Timema shepardi. The sequence goes on from CABFVX010001736.1 coordinate 11,675, forward strand.
GTAATGAATGAAGTGTCTAACGGAAAGCTTTGTACCTGCCTCGGACCGGTTTAGTATACAGCCTGATCATCTGTAATTATTTTGCATTAGTGACAGATTTGCTCTTTTTGATACAATGTGTTTGGGCACCAGGTAGTTTTAAGTTCGCTACCAGCAGTTATAATTGATTTATTTATTTAAAATAACAATCACAAATTAATAATGTGGGTTTATTTATTTAAAAATTTAATTATGGCTAACATTTAAAGAATGACTATTACTAACGAAAATTGAGTTGGTGACTATTCTGCCCCAAGAGCATTTGACTTCGCAAACCTATCACATGCTCATTCTGGTTGATGGGTTGACTATAAGTCTCCTGCTACCCTCACGACTCCAAAGGAGGGTCCAATCGGTTTGGTCAATTTCCCTTGCTAAAAACTAATAGGTCAAGATTGCTTTTACTGCCTTAAAAAACTACACAACAGGGCCGGGTAAGTTATGTAAGAAATGTCCTGTTCTCAAATACTAGTTTTTACATCAGGACTGTAAATCCTAAAACTCACAATAGGTATTATCCCTGGTATGAGAACATGAGAAAAAGTGAAGGTCAATAAGTCTTCCAAATGATGATCCATAAATTATGAAAAAGACATTAAATACATGTTATACTTTAAATGGAGTAGAAAAAACCTTGTAACCTAGCTTTGCTTGGAGTGAGCGAGCATCTATTCCCACCACAATCAACAATAAAAAACAATCTGGAGATTTGACCTTCTGCTGCACCAGTCATTTTAACAAACCTCCCTAGATATTGCAAGTATTAAAAAGAGATATAGGAATGTGAAGAAGGAACAATATGAAGTGCTTTATGTTGGTCTTCCCAAAATCGTAGTTTGGTAATACAAATCAAATTGTATAAATCACTAATTATCAATAACTAAATAAATGCATTGGGCTATCATTGATACAGCAAACCCAATTATTTCAAATGTTAGATGTATTTTGTAAAAAAAATTAAATAAAAATTCCAGATTTGTGTAATAAGCTATTAATTTTGACCCTTTGATTAAGAGTTTGCCCAACTTCAATACCCCAACAACACTATAAACTACTTGTTCTTTGGTGTATTAACCTGGGAAAAAATCAAACAAAAAAACACCATGCTATAACTTTTCTTTAGCACCATATCTTACTACCAGTTTTAAGTTACACACTTATGTATTAATTGTGCTAAATAATGGTTTTAGCGATTAGGATAGGTTATTTTTAAAGGAGTGTACCCAAATTTACATTGAGGGAGAGTGGAAAACCAGTTTAGAAAAACCACCCTTGGTACACCCGACCAAGATTCAAACCTCAATCTTCCTGTCATCGGCTGTCTAGTCTTCTATAACTGATGCTATATGTTTTCACAAGTTTGACGACTATATTTAGTTAAAAAGAAAAGTCACAAGTGTTTCTTAATTTAAAAATTGTCAAGTTTCAGTGTTACAAACTATACGTCTGCCTTTTTTTTTAACACCATGTCTTACTAAGTATTTAGGTTATACACGTCTTATTTTTAATTTAATAAGCCCTTTCCGGTAATAGAAATTACAAGGAAATGACTTAACAGATTTTGACAAACAATCACTCATTTTAATGGTTAGGAGTCCAGGACGTCAGGAAAATAAGTAGTTTTCCACGAAACCTGCTTTTTAGAGATAATTTTCAGTTTTTCATTCTTTGTTTAATCACCATGGGAACCATTATTTGCTGCATGGCTGTGAATCTCTAAATAAAATATATTCCTTTGGCTAAAAAATAATAGCTCAATCTTTATTTGTTGGTCCGAGCACATCACAAATTTCTCTTTGGATTCTGGTCATAACACATCTAGATTAAAATTCCTAAACTGGGAAAAGGTTTTTTATTTTTTATTGGAATGTTGTTACAGTTAATTCGCATTTAAATCAATAACATTGAGCATAATTCGAAAATTAAGAGGGTGAGCTAAGTTTGTGAAAATATTGTTTACGTTTTGTTTCGTGCATGATAAAATGATTTTGAATAATGTTAAAAAATGTTCATTTTAACAGTTAACAATCTAAGTATGAGTTTTGGTGTTTTTTTGTTTGTTTTTTTCAAATAATGCATTTTGATATTCAGTTTATTTGAATAAAAGGTTTTGATGTTCATTTTAGCAAATAGTAAGACAATACAAATACATGAGTTAAGTTTTCACTTTACCGCTTAATTTTGAGGATATAATATTTAAAAGTAATGTTTTGTGTACCCCATTTTTGTTTCCATGTTGATAGTTAATTTTGAGGGAATTATATTTCAAATTACCGTAATATTTGAGAATCACATCTATAGTTTCACATTCTCTCTATCAGACTCGCTCACATTCTTAAAAAAACACACACACACACACACTATAAAACACCTTCTCTTCTCATTCTCTCTTTCTCACACTTTATCCCCCTCTCTCACATACTCTCTACCCTCACACTTTTTATCACACAATATCTCACATTATCTTTATTATACTCTCTCTTAAGCCCTCTCTCAAATGCTCCCTCTAACAAACACTCGCTCTTTTTCTCGAATGCTCTCTCTCTCTAAATCTCTATCTAAATCTCACTCTCTCAAAGCCACTCTTTCTCAAACTCATTCATTCAATTTCGCCTTCTAGCTCTCTTTCTCTCAAACACATTCCTCTTAATCTAATTTTATCTCTCTAAATTAATCCAATTAATCTAATTAATCTCAAACTCTTTATCACATGGCCTAACATTTTCTCTTTTTCACACAATATCTCTCCCTAAATTTTACACATTTTATTTCACAATCACACACACACTATCACTAATTCTCCCTCACATATTCTTTTCCTCTCTCGCACATATGCTCTCTCCCTCCCTCCCACACACAATTTTCTCTTCTCCCAGTATTTATCTCTCTAATCCATACTATCACTATCACTCATTCACAATCACTCAATCTCTCTCAATTGTTCATTATCAGTCTCTTACGATCACTTTATCACACCAAACACTCACTTTTTCATTTTCACACTCACACATTCAAACACACATTTTCACACTCACACATTCAAACACACACTCATTTTCATACTCACACAATCAAACATTTACACTCTCATTTTCCCACTCGCATTTTATCACGCTCTCTATCATATATCTAATATATAATTTGATAAACCCATTTCCAGTAATAGAAATTACGAGGAAATGACTGAACAGATTTAGACAAAACGAACACTCATTTTATTGACAAAGGAATCAGGATTCTTGTAAAGATAGTGGCCTAAAACTAAGACCCAATTTCCCTAGCAAATTTACCATCTTTTTCTTCTGTGTGAGCAGTGGTACATTTATACAATCATTCTTTGTTTACATCACCATGGAAACCAAGATTTGTGTATAGCTGTATATTGGTAAGTAAAATATTTCTCTTTGTTTAAAAATAACATCTTCTCAGTCATTTATTGAGTGGTTTGTGTAACGAATAGATAGAGATATGGGAGCGGGATCATTTTTAAGTTATCATCAGGGTGTGAAAGGAGAAAATACACGCTTTGATACAAATCACACACCAAAAACTATATATCTAAGTAGTAAAAAGTGAGTGAAGGCTTATTATATAGATCCTTTCCCAATAATAATAATAATAATAATAATAATAATAATAATAATAATATTTAGCACCGCGTCTTACTACCCATTCGGGTTATACGCTTTAAGTATTAATTACTCTAATGGATTAGGAATTGGGGAGGTTGAATTAGAGGAAGTGAACCCGCATTTGCGTGGAGGGAGAGTGGAAAACCATTTAGGAAAAACCACCCCCAGTTCACCCGACCGAGATTCGAACCTCGATCTCCCCGTCCTCAGCAGTCGAGCAGCTCAACACGACTAACGCGTTAGCCAACTACGCCACCAAGGCGGGTCTTTCCCAATAAAAAGTTTAAAATACATTTTCGTGCGAAAATCTGCAGCCATCGCTGCAATGGCCTACTAGAATATAATAATAATATTTTTTTTAGCACCGCATCTTACTACCCGTTCGGGTTATACGCTTTAAGTACTAATTACTCTAATGGATTAGGAATTGGGAAGGTTTTAATTGGAGGAAGTGAACCTGCATTTGCGTGGAGGGAGAGTGGAAAACCATCTAGGAAAAACCACCCCCAGTTCACCCGACCAAGATTCAAACCTCGGTCTCCCGTCCTCAGCAGTCGAGCTCAACACAACTATCACGCTAGCCAACTACGCCACCGAGGCGGGTTATATAATAATTAAGCTAATGAGTTAGGGATGAGGTAGTTGAATTTAAAGGACATGTACCCACATTGGTGTGAAGGGAGAATGGAAAACCTTTTAGGAAAAATCAACCTCAGTACACCAAAAGGGATTCAAAGCCTGATCTCTCTGTCATCAACAGTCTAACACGAGAGTGATGCTTTAGACCATGAGACCATCACAGGATATATTATTTATCTTTACATCTATACTTATCAAACCTCCATATGTTGAAATCACAACTTACCGGTATGGAAACATAATATTTTTGCAAACAGTGTTTTCACAAAAATAAAAGTTTAAAGTGATTTTCAAAAATATTGACATTTGTTTCAAGTTTAAATAAAATATCCATGCAAGCTCTAAGCTAATAATATAAAAAATAGCGGAATTTATACAAAAATACTCTTTTGTGTGTTAATCAGGCAATATTTTACACAAACAACTCTTGTGCTAGGCATTCATGGTGAAACCCATATCTATTAAAAATGTTTCTTAATTTTAATGCTATATACAGTAGCGGACAAACATCTACAGCCCTGATCATTGTTAACTATACAGAAAATAAACTTAAGAATGGTGAAATAAAATAGTTTTGTTTGAAAGTTACAATTAAAATATGTTATTCAATAGTTCATAAAAATAAACAAATTTATATTTCCCTTCAGATGAAAATAGTGATATCTTGATTGAATATTTATTTGTTGTATTCATCTTTGGCTCTTTGTGATCTTTGAAAGGGCGCATGTTTCTATATTTCTTTATGTAACTGTTTTTCTATTACGATTTCCCTTGATATATCTACGAAAAGAGCTAAACATAGTAAGCATAGAAAGAAAGAATTTAATATCTAAATAAGCAAATCTTTATTTGCAAATTATTTAATTTTATATTTGTGATTTTTTCCAAATGTCATAAAACTATTTATAAAATAAAATTTATTTCAATTTAAGAATTTTAATTATTTTTTTAAACAAAAATTCACAAATTTATTTACCACACTGTAGTTTTCTTACTATAACATCTTTATTTCTACCAAAGAGTTACACAAAGATGAGCCACTGATTTAGGCTAAAAACTTTTTGATTATCAGGCTTATAGCTATGTCACAAATTGGACAACCACAATTAAATAATAAAGAATGGATTGTAATATACAATTTGGCAAAAAGATCTGTACTTTATAAATTACTTGTTAACTACCTTTCTAAACTAAATTTGAATTCATAACACATTGACAGATTATTTAAGTAAAACATACACCACATTAATACACCCCACAGGAATATGCTAATTGAAGCAATCATTGTAAAAAGGGGATATGTTAAAAAAATCAATATTATGAGAAAAACACAAAATAACGTGCAAATTGGAAAAAAAAAAAATTTTTTGCTCCTTCACGCTTATTGATTTTTTTCATTCTGCTAGATTAATGTTCTTTATCATTTTGAGGAAGGACTTTTTTTGTGGCTATGGAAACCATTAAAAATCTTGCACATGTTTCGTTTTTACAGTGAATTAAATTTTGTGGGCTATCCCTCGCACAAACTATCGCAAATACTTTTTCTAAATTAAATATTTTAGGAAAGTTTATTTGATAAACTGTATAATGTTAAAAAAACTATTAATTTAAAAAGAGTAAAAATCATGGTGTCTACTCAACTTGACCAATGAAATCCCCGAGCTTTTCTCTGATCATTTCCTAAAATTCCCGACTAAAAAAGTATGTCACATCCTCCTAGCTCGGAAACCCCCCCCCNTTTCCCTGATCATTTCCTAAAATTCCCGACTAAAAAAGAATGTCGCATCCTCCTAACTCGAACCCCCCCCCCTCTCCATCCTCATTTTTCTATTAACCTTTTTTATGAATAATAATAAATTTTAAAATTTGAATATTTTTTAAATTCGTATTTAAATTGTTTACTATTAATTAAAAATATATTACACAGCTACAAACAAAAAAATGACATAATTTAATGATTTAATGATTATCGTATTTCATATTTTGAGTAAAATATCATTTTCCCGGATTTTTATTGTGATTTATCAAATTCCCGACTTATTCACGGTTTTTCATGATCACTTCAAATTCCCGGCTAATTCCCGTTTTTTCTGATTTTCCCGGATGGTAGACACCCTGAAAAATGTATAGATTACACAAAATACAACAATATAATATTATGTCACACAGACAACAATATCACTGAAAAAGTCTTAGCCGATGAGGTAGTTCGAAAGGGTTGCCAGATCTTTCTTGGCGTTGATGGGGACTCGTTCAGCTGGGTAAATTCTGATGGATGGCTATGAAGGCACAGCTCTGTCTGTTGTCTGCTGACAAACAGAAGGTGTGAAACACAATACCATTCACAAAATGCCCAACAACCACCTTTCCTGGAAGGCTGCTCCTATATTCTAAGTGACGGTAACTAGAAATTTTGAACGGAGACCTCTGTGATCTGTGGAGCCAGGTTGAGTTTTGGCTTCCTCACTCATGCTTGTCTTCTTGTACTTATTGGGTCACACATCTTTAAATGACATGTTTTCGGCCTGCACTTTTTTAACAGAAAATCATCCACTTCTGCTTGATCTGAGGATGGGGTCAATATACTGTTCAAGAGTATGTATTCCATCACTTTTGCGAATCAGTCTCTTGTTGCAGCCAAAGTCCCTATCACATGGGAGAAATGAATGGCCTCGTACAGTAAAGAAGCGCTCTATGCTCTTGAACCTACCCCTGTCAGAAATGTTCGATAATAATCGAACCAAGGTATGGTTTTTGTTCTGGCCTATACAACCATCACTAAACAAAATCAGATTCTACACTGTAAGAGGTATCTTAGTGTTAAAGTAATCCAACAGAAAAGAGCACACTTCATCTGGAGTCTAGCTTCCTTGACCTTCATGGTAGTAGTATAGTTTGACTTTGTTTTCAAGTCATGCACACCAAATACAAAGCACCAGAGTTGCCGCAAATAAAAAAATTCTTGCACAGGGATTGCTGAAAGGGGTAGATTTTGCATGTAATCAAAACTTATGATTGGAGTGTTGTCAGCATTTTCTTGTGCCTCTTTCATGGTGGAATAAAACTTTTTAGCTCTACATGTAAATTATTTTCTCAGCAACACATGCCCTCTTACTGTTATCACGTCAAAAAGGATCCTTCAGCTTCACTAAAAGACTTTCACATGTTGAACATACGTCCACTTGAGGACGTCCAAATGAATACCCAAAGTTATGATTGAAAAATTGTATGTAGTACTTATAAGTAACTTTCTTTTAAGTCTGACTTTTCATCGATGAACAACTGATGCATTATTTTAACATCTAAGCAAGCATCAAGATACTGCTTCTTTACCACACCAAGTGTGTGGTTTTAATATCAAAATTCTTGGTGTGGTCGAAGATGGCAAAACGCACTTCCTCTCGTTTGATGTTGCTTGTCTTCTTTCTACGCATGTCGTGAGGGGATTTGTTTTCATTGAGAAATTTACAGATTCTATCAACTCTTTTCTTTGTAGCACTACATAAGGCAATAAAAGCTTTCTTGCAGAACCAACTGTTCAGTGTTAAAACAGGATATGTGTGTCACATATTCCCTTTTAAAAACAAACCAGAAGTTCAAGGCCCAATTGCACAAGGTACGTTTATATGAACATGTTCGTTTTAACATTAAATGAACTGTCTACATATCTAGATATGGGAAAACATGAAAACTCATTTTCAACCAAAGTGACACATATCCCCTTTTTACAATGACCGCTTCAATTATATTGGTATACTACCCACCTGCTAAAATCCCGGGTTGAGCAAAAAATGATGTTGCTCTCTCATCTGGTTTCCGGTTCATGATGTAAACACCATTGCTGTGGTGATTGTTATCACTGCTGTCGTTGTCAGTCTGGGTGTTTTCAGGACCTAATCCTACACCTGGATGGTCATTTTCATTTTTACTATCTGGTGGCAAGGATTCAGACTGTAAATAGAGAGAGAAAAAATTAAGAAATGTAATTAACTCAAATTTGTTTCCAAAAATGGTCAAATCGTTGATCACTTTTGTATCCCTTCATTATATCCTGGACAACTGGTTATGTCAACTAACTTTGAACTTTCTTTCAATTATGTCACATACATTCCCTGTGGAATTATGGAAAATTGCACCTGGGAAAAATGCACCCCACACACTCTTTTACACACTTACAAAACAAGTACGCCCAAAGACCTAACAAAGTGTTTGGAGAGTCTAGCCTAGATTCAAAAAATGGAGTAAAAGGTCACCAATAATTAGTTTGGTAACTTCATTTTATATGTTCACATCAAATGCTTACAGATACACAGTAATCTTTATTTCATTGAAAAACCCAACCTAACCTAAACAGGCAAAGAGACAGGTGCGATGTACTTTGACCTCCTCAAGACCTAAGGATGTGCGATGAGTCGATTTGAAATACCCAATCGCTAAACAAAAGGATGCGATGAACCAATCTACACCGGTGAAAAAAGTGCACTCACACAACTTGTTAGAATTATCTAGGTGCGACAGACAAGGTCGTGAGTGCGCACTTTTCCCACCTATTAGTGTGATGATTCATGCAAGGGCGCAGTTTTTCCTTTTTTTTCTGGGGAGGTGCAGTTTTCTCGGGCACAATTTTCCCGGCACATCCCTGTGAGCAGCTTCTTGTCCTGGAAAATCTCCAATATCCCCACAATCCTATCCGTTTTCGAGGGATTGCAAGCCAATGACTCAACCCCTAGACCATTGCTGTGATAGTTATCAAAATAAAAACAATATTTATATTGTTGACACACAATGTTAGCAAACTTATGTTCGTCTTGGGGCTAGTCACAGAATAAAACATCGCGTGTTGTGTGAAAGCTGCCTAAACGTGACAGCATATGCATACAAAACAAGACGTAAATTAGATTTTAAATAGCCTATATAAATAACTAATACTTTTAAGTTATACTAACCTTTATTAATCTTACAGATACCTGAATGAAAATGAATCGTGGAGAATAACGTGCTGGTCATAAATACGATACGTGAACCATGGAATGATCATTTGAAGTCATAAGCCAGAGGATACCCGAAAGCGAGTGTATTGTCTCACCATTAGAGCTGGAACGTGTTTGTTTTTATTTCAATACTGCAGCTCAATGTTATTTTTTCATCAGATCATGTGGTGGTGTGTCGAGTCATTTCTGCCACCAAGAGTGGGCGGAGAGAGGACGGCGTGAATGAGTGTAGGGGAAGCCACAAAAAATAAAAGGATCATAACATGATGCGAGTGACTCAAGAATTCCAGAACTTCTTTGCATTTTCCCTGACTTTTCCCGGTTTTCTATACCTGTAGCACTACCAAACCCTTCCTTCACCTCTGACAAGACATCTTGTGAATGTGAGGAATGCCAGGTCTCCACCGTGGTTCGGATTCCACGTTAAAACTGTAGGTCCTTCATTTCATCTCCCAATCACCCTACCATTAAACATTAGCGTAAGTGTGTATAGCCCGAATGGGTACTAAGACGTGGTAATAATAATAATAATAATAATAATAATAATAATGATAATAATAATAAATAATAATAATAATATACCTGTAGCAACCCTGATACTGACCTCCACTCTTTCTCTTTTAAAAGGAATGAACCTAATGTTTGTTTTTAGCCAGACTGTTCTCACGGGGAGAGTGGTCATTTCATTTTCTGCTTTGAGCATTCAAAGAAAATTATAATAAATCTACCAATAACATTAATTTTAAAGTTTTCAACTGGGACCAAATAGGCTTAATAAATAAGGACAGGCCTATGGAAAGTATGGATTTTTTTTCCCTCAGATATTATTTTGCCTCTGAAGAATTAACCCCATTCTGTTTGCGTTTTGAATTTTTTCCCCCCAAAAAATCAAGTATTTTATTTGTTATTTGTTTGGTTAGACACATTAGTTAAAAAAAATTTACAATAAGTATCTTTGAGACATATTTTGAGTATAAGAGAACTTATACAATAATAAAATTGGAAAAACACTAGCAAATAAACACTGAAGCGCCAAAGATTACATTGCCCAGGCACGTCAATATTAGTGGGAAGAGAAATAGACAAGAAGTCAATACCAAATGGTATATGTATGTATAGTGAAAGTTCGTTTGAGCGTTATCGTCAGCATCGTTATCATTATTATTATTATTATTATCACAGCATTTTACTACCTGTTCGAGTTATATGCACTTATGCTAATGTGTAATGGTAGGACGATTGCGAGCTGGAATGGAGGACCTACAGTTTAACGTGGGATCCGAACCACGGTGGAGGTCTGGCATTCCCCACATTCACAAGATGTCTTGTCAGAGGTGAAGGAAGGGTTTGGTAATCAGATAAATCTGTGCCAGGACCGAGGATTGAACCCCGGACCCCGAGCACAGAAGTCTGACACCTTACCCCTAGACCGCAAGGTCACCTTTAGATTTATTACTAGTCCATAAATTAACCTAAGGTATTTTTAGGAAATATATATTACATTTGAAACTAGTAAAGTCCAAACACCCGTAGTAAGAAATTTTGGATAATCCAGAGACAATATTCGGAAAAATGAAAAAGAAAACTTTGGTGAAAACAAACTCACAAGTTAAAAGGGAACTGTGAGAAACAGTCATAATAAATGTCAAAATAAATATTTTTTTTACACAGTACAGATTACATGCTATATACACAGTACATATTTATTACATGTGTTAGAAACGCACCAAAAAATGATTGTGTGAGGTTGGTGAAACTGGATGGTGCAAAGACGAGAGTTTTCAGTCAGTGTGTGGAACGGCAACATTGGGGACATGAATCCAAGATGTGCAAGTGAAAAACATATAAATAAGCTGTATTTGTGCCATTGTGCATCTGTTAAGTAACAAGTGTGTCACATATACCATGCGGGGTACAAAAATCAGAAGTGGAATACCACAAAATATATCTATATCTCCGTTTAAGTGTGTAACTAGTTTCCCTTATGTTTAAATGCATAAAACACCTGACGTGTTATCTGAGTTTATGATACACAATCTTTAATAACATTAACATTCAATGTCTTGAATTTAAATAGTAATATTAAAGTGTTGGGATTGCTAATAGTTGTGATAAAATAGACAAATTGGCATGGATGATGAACGATAAAATATTATTTCTGAAAACATAGGTATGCCATGGTTGCCATCTTGTTAGCGCGGAACACATTTACAAAAAAAATTGGTTACACATTATTAAAAATGAACGAATTGTAATTTAACTGCCAATAGGCCTACATAAATTAAATAAAGCCAAAATTGATTTTGAAAAGTAGCCACCAGCGTGATCAAACACTTTTTGAAATGATATGGTTGCAGCAACAGCAAATACCAGAACCAACTTATAATATAATTCCTGACTTAGTCAAAACCCTCCCCCACTTTGATGGTGAGTCATCAGGAATGAACAAGTCTGAGTGGCTACAGATAATCAACACTACGGCTGAACTCCATAAATAGCACAATCTATTCAAGTTGGAATCTGCTAGGACTCACCTCACAGGTGCAGCTCAACAGTGGTATCAATTCCGTATATCGGAAATAGTTGGGACCAATTTGAACATCAATTTCGACGAACCTTTGTGGGAACTTTAAGCCTCCCAAAAAAAGAAAATCAGTGATCATGGAATGTGTTTCACTTCACAAGTATTTGAAGAATTTTGTGTTTCCCAAGGAATATACAATGTACTAAACTCTGCCGGACACCCCCAACCCAGTGGCCAGGTAGAATGAGTGAACTGAACCTTGAAATTGATGATTTCAGTTTCACCTCAGCAGGCAGATTTAGAGGACTGGGACAAGGATTTGAAGAAAATTCAACTTTACCTCAGCACTGCTGTCAACAAGACGACTTTAATATCACCCTTTGAGGCACTTCATGGTTATCTACCTCAGTACCACGATGGGACAATTAGGAGTCCCACCAATGTACCTGGGAACAGCACGTACCAACAGCTTGCAGAAATACAGGAAACAGTACGCAACAAAATCATAGCAGAACAGCTCCACCAGAAGACATATTTTTATAAGAAAAGGTATACTCATCCAAGTTTTCCCAATGGAGAAGTGGCGATAATGCGACGCCCACCAGTGCATACTGGCGAACCAACAAAGGGGCAGTTGAAGTACAGAGGTCCTCTTGTGGTGTTGAAAGTGTTCCTAGATGGCAACACTTAGAGTTAGTCAATTAACAGGAGATGTTAACAGAAACACTATGCAACCACTGTGCATGTTTCTCAACTCAAGTCATGGGGTAATAAAGACAAGATTGATGATGGTGAACTTGTGAGTGATGAGTCAGAAGATGATAGGTCAATTGGATCAGAGCTGAAGACAACCGAACCTGATAGTAGTCCTGTGGCATTTTCAGACCGTTCCAATGATGGTAAAACAGGAAAAGACCAAGACAACCCAAGGACTTGGCCTGCTTGAGAACAGCGTCGGCCCAGGTAGTTACAGGATTTTGTCACAGAAGTGATGTGATTATTATGGCAGTATGTGCCACTGCCTGTATATTGTGTATATTATCATCTAGTCATAAGTTAGGTTAAAGATTGTATGAAAGCGTATTTGTAAATGACGTGTGTGAACAAACTTCATCGAGGACGATTAGTGCTACAGGATGGCCAAGTGTTAAGAAAACTTATCAAAAAATGATTGTGTGAGGTTGGTGAGACTATATGGTGCGAAGGAGAGAGAGTGAGGTCAGTCAGTGTGTGGAATAGCAACATTGAGGACATGAATGTACGAGTGAAAAACTTGTACAGAATCTGTACTTGTGCATATTTACATTGCACATCTGTTAAATAACAAGTGTGTCACATTCGAGGACTGTTAAAAAAAAGTTTCGGAATTGTTTAAATATTGTGCCAATGCGATGTCATTGAGATGTGTGGTAAGTAGCACATGATAGCAGAGAGACCCACTTTGGTGGCGTAGTTCGCTAACATGCTAGTTTCATGTTGAGCTAGACTGCCGAGGACAGGGAGATCAAGATTCAAGTCTTGCTCAGGTGATCAAAGAGTGGTTTTCCCTAAATGGTTTTCCACTCTCCCTCCACGCAAATGCAGGTTAACTTCCTTTATGTTCAACCTACCCAATTCCTAACCCATTAGTGTAATTAGTACTTAAGCGTATATTCCAAAAGGGTAGTAAGACACGGTGCTAAGTATTATAGCATAAAGCTTTGCAATTAACATGCTACTGACATCATTCTATTATGGTTAGTCAATGTGATGCATTATTTTGTTTAGGAGCTTGCTGTGCATGTCTGGTAATTTTAGAGATGGTTGAGTTTACAAGCAGCGTATCAACATTAAATTTTGGATCAAACTTGGAAAAACATTTAAGGAAATTCATGAAATGATGAAACAAGTTTATGGAGATCAGTGCCTGGGTTGTACACAGGTTTATGAATGGTTTAAGCAATTTAAGGATGGTCGGTGGTCGGCAGTCAACAGATATGAATCCGCATTCAGGGTGACCTTCAACTTAAACTGACAATGCTCACATGACCCAAGTTTGGAGAACTGTGCATTCAAACTGTTGTTGAACTGTTAGAGAAATCGAGGATGATTTAAGATTTAATTGGGTTTGTGCCACAACATTCTGACCGGAAAATTGTAAATGCAGGGTGTTGCTACAAAGTTCATCCCAAAGCTGCTGACTAAGGATGAGAGAGACAATAGAGTAGCAATTTGTCAGGAACTTTTGGATCGCACAAACGGGTAAGAAAATTTCATGAAGAGAATTATAACTGGCGATTAGACCTGGGTCTATGGCTACGATATCGAGACAAAAACCCAGTCTTCACAGTGGGGTGGAAAAAAATCGCTGAGACCAAAAGATCAGGCCGAACATGAAAACCATGTTGACGTTTTTTTTGACGAAACTACGCTTACAGATACAGAAGAACCAAAATAGGTGTGAGTGTGACCTAAATATTTCTCTCAATTTGTGTCACGAAAAACTATATGGAAATAGTAAGCAAATAGTCGATTAGTCCAAGAAAATTAAAGAATGCCTTGAATTACAAAACTCTAAATTGAAAATAATGTACTTCAATCCCAACTCGACAGCTGTGACTAGTCTAACTGAAGAAATACAGTAGAAATTCAGGGTATTCACCAGTCCCAGAGTGAGTATGTGGAGACACTAGTCATTAGTGTAGGCAAGGCTTTGGATGTAGACATCAGCCAAGCAGACACTGATAACTGTCACCGACTGAGATCCCCTGCTGGGCGAAAGTATCCTGCGACTATTGTGTGCAAGTTTGTTTGGTGCACAACAAAGGAGGATCTTCTGAGGAACAGGAAAGTCAAGCAGAATCTATGCAGTCAAAATATTGGGATTAAATCAAAAAACATTCATCAAGTTTATATGAATGAAAGCCTCACACCCATACAGCAACATCTCCTTGTACGAGCAAGAGCTGTGAAACTGAGAGTGGGTACAAATATCTATGGACCTGTAATAGCTCTATTTTCCCTAGGAAGGAAGACTCTTCAAGGGTAATTCCTATTACCTGCGAGGATGACTTCCATATTGAATAAAATATACCAAAAGTTAGGACCCTTCAATAACCAGAATTATAGAAAATGTATTTACATATTTACATCTCTTAAAGGTTGACATAATAACTCAAAATTGTAATTTATATAGTTCAGATAACTTCCCGATCATTTAAAGACACAATCAGCCCTTGGCATTCTAAATTGGAATATTTGTAGCTTAAGTAGACACGTTGAAAAACTATAAAATGTTCTTAATAGTATTAACTTTTTTCCTCCTATAATAGGATTAAGAGAGACTCTCATCCAAAACTGTGACTCGGAATGGAATAGTTTACACTACAAAAATATAAATATTCTAAATATGCCGGGGAGGGGGG
>CABFVX010001736.1:26908-49273 GCA_902151425.1 Timema shepardi
GGGGGGGGGGGGGGGGGGGGGGGAGTTAGACATGAAAAAAGATTTAACAATGAATCGTCTATATATCACATTTTAACTAGTATTATCTCATACTATGTTAACACAGGAGCAATAGTCAATGACATATCTGATCACTAACCCACTTTTGCTGTTTTTAATTTATTATAATTATTCTTTCACCCTCAACTAGCCGATGACAAGGATATATCACTAGCCATCCTTGGTATAAGCAATCAACATGGTGAATAGGGATCATTTATAGAGGTTAAAAGACCCAAATTAAAAATACAGTTAATTACAGTTAAAGTTAATTTTTGAATAATACAATAAAAAAATTAGATGAAAACAGTATTAAAATTTCTAAAAAAATATAATAAATGCTCATTTCCTAAGAAATCTTGGACTACAACTGGAATACTAAGATCAATTTGTATGAAAGAAACTATGTGGAGCATTCAAAAAGGAGAGGGATGGTAATTTAATTTACTTAAGGAAAAATAAACAAAATACAAGAATATCCTTACTTCTGTTATTAAATGTTTAAAATTATTGTTTTCAAATAAATTTAACAAGAAACCAAAACAATATCAAAGGAACCTGAAACTTTATTAATATTGCACTTAAAAAAAACTTGTACCAAACATAATATTAGATAGACCCAAATAGCAACATGATATGTAGTAACAATTAAAGAAAATCAAAGTAGTATTCAACACGTTTTTTTTAGTAATATTTGTGCTAATTTAGCTAAAGATATACAACAAAAATCAAGTGACCCCACACCATCTAGTTTTCTGAGACATAATCCAAAATCAATGTTTATGGCTCCTGTAACTTAAAGTGAAATTTTACTATGTATAAAAGTTTAAAGAATAGTAAATCTACAGGAGAAGATAACAAATTCTGCTGTGATGAAATATTGTGCCAATACATTATGTAAGCAATACAAGAATATATCCAGAACATCTGAAAGTCACTAAAGTTACCCCACTTTTATTAACAATTATAGATCAATTTCTATTGTCTAATATTGAGAAAAATATTTGAAAAAAGCCATTCAAAAAAGGTTGATAAATTTCTTGGAGAAAAATAATATATTATGTAACAAGCAAGCAGGATTCAGGAAAGGGATATAAACACAAAGTATGTTAATTAACATGACAAATCAATTATATGGCATCTTCATTGATTAATAAATGTAAGGCGTTTGATATGGTAGATCATATCACACTCTTCTTTATAAAATGGAATATTAATGTATAAGAGGAATTGTACTTCAAATTTACAAAACTATCTATCAACTAGAGGAAACTATGTTAAAATAAATAGATACAGGTATAAGACCAATATTATGTGGTGTTCCCCAATGGTCTATTTTGAGACCTACCTTATTTCTTATATGTATTAATGATTTACCTAATTGTATAAAGCAACTTAGTATCTATTTTTTTGCTGATGACACTGCTATAATAAATTTTGATAAAGATAATGCATTAGTATACAGAAATTTGAGTAATGTAGGGGGCTTCAACATGGCTTATAGAGTGAACAGATTATCTTTGAATGTCACCAAAACTAAATATATGAAATTATCAATCAAGTCTAAACAACATAGAAATGAAAATATTGATATAAAAATAAATGAAGATGAAATAAAGCAAGTAAATTAAGTCAAATAACTGGAAATGACTTTATACAATAACCTAAAATGGGTCTCACACATTAAGCCTCTAAGCAAGACTGTCTAAATATATTGGTGTTTTCTCTAGGCTAAGACATGTTTTCCCAGTATTGAAAATAAGAAATTTGTACTTCACACATGTCTACCCCCACCTACTTTACGGAAATGAAATTTGGGGACTCGCACAAACCATCTTCAACCACTAGTTTTGTTATTGAAAAAATTGGTCAGAATTATAACTTTTTCAGATTTCAAAACACATACAACACCAATGTATATATTACTTGGATTATTAAATATGAGGCAGTTAATTAAATATAAGATATTAATACTTATGTACAATATCATTTATGGTATTAATACTTCAACTTGCTTAGATTTTAAATATGTTAATAAAAGCTTATCGACCAGGATTAAGACCAAAAAAAAACTAAGTGTCAAAAGCTAAAACTAGTTGTTTTATGAAATCAAGCTTTCGTTGGAATGGTGCAAAGACTTGGGAGTCATTGGACCAAAATATTATTGATGATAATAATAATAATAGTAATCATGATACTAATCATCTTAACAGTATTAATAAAAATAACAGAGGATCCCTATGATTTTGTAATACTCGACTACACAATTTGTTTAATACTATCATCTAGTTATAAAAGTATACTTTAGTCTAGGTATAACAATACTCTTTATATGAAAATATTCATTGTGTCAGCTTAACATCTTATTTATATAGTAAACAGTTTATTTTATGAAACAACCCATCATTAATTATATAATTTATATATTTTTACCTTGTTCATCTACAATTTTATGCCTTGAGCTCTACATTATTTATACACATTAAGAAACACATTAACCAAATTTTCTGTGATGCCTCTAGAATAGTAATAGTAATGAATATCTCTAAGCTTAGATTAATATGTAAATTGTAATAGTCTGTGATTTGTATTGTATTGTATTGTGCAAGCCCAAGTTGATAAAGCATTTTTTTTAAGTTTATAAATACTTTCAAAATAAAATTGAACTATTTAATGTAAAATGATGTTGCAATACACAATTAAAAACAACATTTCATTGTAGGTATTGTAATACATTTTTAGGAAAAAGTGATAATTTTTCACCTTTAATCTGAGAATCCTACGGTTTAGATTATAAAAATATTGCAAACACTAGGTTTACTCTTGAATGAAGTGACTGAAATGTTATTCTCTTGTGAAAGTGCTAATTTAAATGTTAAATGACTTTTTGCATATAGTAGTATACTCAAGTGAAATTTCTAACCAATTGAAATCTACTTCCATTTGAATGCAGAAAATAGTGTGTTTCACTTTAAATTTTCTGGTGGAGAGGAGGTATTTCCCAGTTAGTGGTATTGTCATAAGTGGTTTTTTGTCAAGTTTCTTTTGATAATGTGTATTTCCTCCAAAGTTCCGTTCAAATCTACCTCTTAAAATGAGTAGTTCCTCCCACATGGCAATGTGGTTAACCACAAGTTTAGACAACCTTGGTTCAATTCCAGGTGGGGTTTAAGAAGATATAAATACTATTTTGTATAGAGGTTAGACTCATCCTAGATTATGCTTGTTTGAAAGTTGTGTACTGCTAAATTTGTATGTTTGGAAAGTGAATGTTTACTACCACAGTTAAAAATAAGTCACCAACCCTTGTGTTAAAAGTACAAAAAAAGGTGTTTGGTTTTAATTATATTTGTGTGTTAAGTGGGACATTATTGAGTTGGAAAATCCAATGCATCATTTTTAGTTCAATAAGATGGTGAAAAATAAGTTTTAAATAAAGATCTGTACTTACCATTGGAGTTTTGCTCCGAGTAATAGTGTCTTCATTGACAGGAAGAGTGTTCTCATGTTTTGGTTGTGAATGAACAATATCTGGGGGACCAAGCAGTTAAAAATATTATTTTACTAATATGAATAAAAATACATCCAAAATAATACAAATTAAAAAAAAAAATATATATATATATAAGTGGTTTAAAAGATTTTATATATATATATACACACAGTCAACTCTCGATTCTACGACCCCGGGAATAACGTCCCTCTCGAAGTAACAACCATTTTTTGGGGAACCGTGAAAAATGTGGGAAAGAAGGTTGAAAAGTTTAAGGAAATCGGCTGTAAAATGTGTTTGTTGCATTTATTTAGGTCGCTGCGTTGCAATTATCTTTGTGAGCGCTGTATTACTAGTAATTGGGGTGGGTCAGGTATAAAAAAGACACCACCTCATCAATGCCAGCCAATATCACTTGACTCTGTCCACCCCCTCCCACAAGCAAGACAATGTTTCCCCGCGCGCAACTGCCGCTACATCACGCGCCAGGCTTGCTTTTGCCATTGTTATTTCGATTCTCGATTTGGTTACTATTTTGGTTTGATTTTGTGAAAAATTTTTGACGACCCATGCTATTGTTTAACATTGTTATTTTGATTTGGTTACGTTTTTGGTTGGATTTTGTGAACGATTTTTGATGACCCACGCTATTTTTTTTATTTGATACGAACTTATAATTTTGACGAAATGAGTGAAAGGAGTACCTTCTTCAAGAAATAGGTAGGTTTTATTTTATTTACTTTTTCACGTATTGTCTAAAGAATGCAATTTTTAGTATGAAGGTCAGGGGTGTAACAAAATCTGTTAAAATTCCAATAACGACCCTTTTCCAGGGAACCGTGAAAGATCATAGAATCGAGAGTTGACTGTATAAGGGATTGAAAAGATATAGAGCTTTCTTTAATAATTTATAAATATCCGTTCCTCTGAAGTTTTATGTAATTTTTATCCCACACTCTTTAATTTGACACATTTATATCAATGTGGTTTGGCTCAACAAAGGGAACTTAAAATTACACTATTAATTTTTGTTGAAGGAGAGCATGGAGAGCTAATGTAAGTTGCTGTAAAATATATACAGAGGGGGACGAAAACTGTACACATACTTTAAAAGAGGTTATCTATGGACTTTTTCAAAGTTGAGCTGAATTACGTTGACAATGTGTAGATTTAGTGATGGTTCTTCATAATATGGTGCTAGTCATGTGTATGTAAAACTCATGAGATTGGCAGGACAGTCAAACAAAATAGAAGTGGCTCGGTTGTATGTAGTCCATGTAACACAATATCATTTTGAAGTGGTATTTTAAATTTGAAAATGTGTGCAGAGTACAAAGACAATGGTGGCTTTAATTTGAAACAGAAGCTCCAACACACTTAGCATTTGCAAGCATTCATGATACATTTGAGGCTGGTGGTACCGTGTGTGATGTGAACAAACAAAGATCCCGAAAGCCTCAAACATTAATAAGTCCCGCCTCCTCAGCTGATGGTGTTGGAATAGGGTACACATTCACCACTAAAGTCCTCAAAGCAATGTCCAAGTGAGACAGGAGAAAGAAGATCAAGTGTACAACTCATTTCTCAAGAGTGTAAAATACAAAGTATACAGCCCAAGATTGTTACATGCCATGAATGAAAATGAGCCTGATCAAAGAATGCAGTACTCAGAGTAGTTTCAACACAAGTTACATGAGGAGTTTGTGAGAAAAATGGTTTGGTCTGATGAAGCACAATTTAAACTGAATGGTACAGTGTATCGCCATAACTGTGTATACTGGACTCCAGAAAATCCACACATTCATATGGACAAGACAGTCTTTACCAGGACTCAACAAATGTGGAATGTCATCCACGGATTTAATTGAACCATATTTTTAAGTAACTGTTAATGATCTTGTGTAACTCAGCATGTTTCACAGATCCATTCTACCTATCATTCGTGGGATTTATGGGAATGGGTAATTTTACTTACAACAAGATTGCCACTACTGCACTACCACCTAGATATGAGACGAGATGAGATGAGACTTTGCCAGGTCAATGGATATGACAAAAAAAGTCCTGTTGAGTATTCCACACGCTCACCTGATTTAACACCTTTCTAATTTTGGTAATGAGGGACCCTGAAGGATGTGTTGTATTGTAGATAGCCAGCTACAATGAAGATGCTAAGGGAATAAATTGGAATAGCGTTTGCAGCCATCACAGTGAATACCTTTCTCAACATTGCTCGAGCAGTAGTTTACCAAACTCGGAAGTGTTTGGATGTTTATAAAATCTATTTTGTGTATTAAGGCTAAAAGAATTATACGAATATCCCTAAAGGTACTTTATTTGCTCAAGTTATTTGTTTCAGCCAGTGGCTTATTAGGCCTGTCGTGACCTTCACCTGAATAGTGGGGCTCCCACCTAAAGGTCCTCAGGTATACCTGGTTTTGGTGCTCACCTTCCCCAACTGAGGTTACGGGTGCTGACAAGTAAAAACAAGTGGAAGGACAGAGAGAGAGAAGCAGTTTACTAAAAAGACCTGCCCACAAGATGGAAACAGTTCACGATGACGGTACCTTTAGGTATGTGCATGCTGAGCAGAGTACACAATGCATACACTTCATGACTATATTTGCACAAGGCTCAAACCGTAGAAACAAATCCATGTAAGGGAATGGGAGCACATGCTGGGTAGCCCACTCTCGGAACTTTACTCCGACTAGACACAACCAATTGGGTTGTTTTTGTAAGAGGTTGTGTGAAGTGTGCAGTACTCTGATTGGTTGGGTCAAGGTTAAAGTAAACCTTAAGTGTAGTTAGGTATACATTTGATCTCTTTTGTCAACTTTATTAAACTTTTCACTTCTGTCTTGTACAGGATTTCTGTTGACCGAGTGCATTATAGGAATATGAGTGACATATATATATCTACATATATGTTTTCCTAACATACATCCGTCTCTTTTCACAAGCTTCATAAGCCCCTAAGTGACCTAGAAAGCTGAAACAACACACATTTATAGTATAGACCCGGGGTCTCTAAGCTTTTTGCTATATGGGCCACATAAGATAGTTAATATATTTTTGCGAGCCAAAGTAATTTTTTTTTACATAAATGAATAACATTTATTTTGACCTTTTGGGCAAATCATCATGATAGTATTCAGAACAAAATAGAACTGTAACAATTAGAAAGGCATACATATTTTCTAGAAACAAACTCAAATATACTCTGGGATAGCAATGGTAGATTTTAATCTTAACTAACAGACCACAGAGTTTAGCATAGCAAAATCAATGGAAATGATGTAACTGTCTTTTTAATTTCAAAATATTGCTGAACTGAGGTGTCCATTATTAGAATGGAATTCAAATGCTTATCAGATAAATTTGCTCGATAGCTGGACTCGACATACTTAATACTTCATTCTTGAGAATCTTTGTTCACACAGGTTGTTAAACCAATAATTGACAAATCCACAACTAATTTGCATCAAATTTTGAAACTGACCAGGCTGCAGAAATTTATAAAATTTGATCAGATTTTCTTCTTTACACTTGTGTTTCTGCATGTCATCTGATTGAGATCAATAATTTCCATTTGAAACAAACCTAGTAGTGTTTCAACATTGCATTATTTTAAAACAGTTTTATTTCATCTGTTTATCCATCAAGAACAGAAAATCGACCCTAAAATTTATTTTAAGTCATAAATAAATTCTAATGCAAATCAAGAAAGAAATTATGCTTCACATTCTTCATGAAATTCAGCACATAGGAAATGAACGAAGTTATTAACGTTCACCTGTTCTTCAAGAAGCATCATTTTTGCATCAAACACCTTGACATGCACGAATAGCTTACAAATCAAATTTGTTTAAGTTTGCAACTTTAGATTCAAATGATTTATATGGCCGGTCCTGTCTGCAAAAAAACACCACTTTCCACAGTGTGGGGTTTGGGCTTTCAGCTTATATTAAAAAGATACAAGAACACGTGTTTGGAAAGTAAGTGTATTTTGGCTATTATAAAATAGAAACAATTTTACAGTTACAATGAAGCCCATGCCTTAAACTACTTTTCCACAGTTTCCACCAATATTATGGCATTTGTCATAGTGCAGAACCAATTTCTGAATACCCTTTTCATAAAATGAAGCTACCTGTGAAGACAACCAATTTGCACAGCTCTTTTGACGTCGTCATCATCATTGTGCACCTTGGTGCAGTTGAAACCCTTTGTTAGTAGACTTCTCAGGTATTTGAACTTCTCTATGTTTTGAAAATTCAAAAATGACACCTGGTTTTCCGACTCGGTTTCCAATTTTGATTTTCAGCAGCTCTTCATTTTTGAAATCCCCATCACTTTTGACTTATCAATGTTAGTCTCCATACCATATCTTCTCTACCAACCGGTCCATCATTTCCTGCAACTCTTCTTCATTATATGCCAGCAATGCTAGATAATATACCCTAAATTCACCTAACAATGGTCCAACTTTTGTACATTTGTATTCATATTTTTATACTACTAAATTTTAAACGAAATAAATTTGTTTTTGAGAACATTTATTTCTTCTAAGTAAAATGCCACAATTTTTTAATATATATAGTCTGGTATTTAAAAAATATACCTTTTGTTGTGTTCTAAGTTGCCTATGGTCCATTCATGTTTTAAGAGCTAAAATCTGTATTAGATTATAGTTATGTACATGAGCTATGACTATATTAACATAACATTTCAAAACTTCTCTCAAAAACAAACATAGCTTTGACCACTTTTCTCACAATATAAAATAAGTTACAGCTGTCCTTTTACAATTTAATTTATCAAAAATTAATGTCCCCAATGGCTATCCAACTCCCTGACTTTGAAAATGAGTCTTCTTGTTGAAAACTCTAGAGGATCAAAATTTTTTTTACAATGTTTTCTAACTTTTAAAACAGAATATCTTCCCTTTGAGGCCACTTGCAAAAATTTCTACACTTTTCCATACAGGCTGTAACGTTCTTTAAATACTGTCATTTATAACGCCCCTCGTTGGGTTGCCATGCGTAACTTTCTTGTAACTGCCTCTATGTTGTGCGCCAATTATAACATCTTCGTGGATTGCACCTAGTTGGGATGCCCTTTGTAACACCCCTCGTTTGGACACCAATTGTAACATCACTAATTAGCTGGTTCCTCGTTGTGCACCTATTGCTATCTTACGTAATAGTTACTATCACTCCTCTACATTGGGCTTCACTTTTTGTGATATAAATAACGTCAGATAAAGTTGATATTAGTTTATTCAATGATAGTTATTGATAACTTTGATAGAAAAATGATAATGTTTTACGAAGGGCGAGCACACGTCTGTCCATAACAATGACTGACATCACAGTGGCTTCGAGATTGAACCACACGTTTGGTATATCTCAGTCCAATAGAACTTACTAGAATGTTTAAGAACCGGAAACTGTCTCAAATTAAACACCTACATTATTCTGGGTTGTTCGAAAGCAGGAAGTTAATTTTTAAAAGACTTATACATTGTAGTTTTGACTCAACTTTACATCACACACTGAAGTTAGTTACAGTAGCTGATGCCTCCTACCTTCAGGGCGTGAACTTAAAAACAAGAAATAACTAGTAATTTCCTAATTAGAATCTGGTAACTATCATATCTGAATAATTTAGAAGAAGACGTGCTTTAAGCACCAAGTAATAAAATATAAAATTCAAATAAAAATATATATATATAATTAAGATGAGAATATTGTCAATGCTTTCAAATATTCTTTAGGGTCAAATCAGGGACATTACAAAGCTACAACTGCAGCACTTTTTTTGACACAATTACATGATTTGATGGTTCCAATATTTTAACTTTAAAATCACTTAAATCATTAACACAGCTTTCCCTCAGTTCTTCTGAAAAGCGGATATCTGATTCTGATTGAAATGTGACATCATCAGCTTCTATGTCACTTTCAGGGGATGAAAACGGAATTTTCTTTTCTTTAGTTTTTTTTTAGATTTAGTCTGCAAACCACTACAGCTAGGCTCCTGATACACTACACCTTTTGTAAATGAGTTCTTCTTAGTCATTTTATCTGTAGTTGAAGATTTTTAATTTAAAATTTCTTTAGCAGAAATACTTTTTCCTGGCTCAATGTTAACGAGCTTTTTTCTTTTACAATGTCGAGGAATTGTATCATTTGATCTTATATGCTCCATATATTGAATAAATGCATCACCAACTATGCTTTCTTCTAAGTAATCAACAGATGGCAGTCTAAGACTTTTTGTTTATTAAGTGTAAATAGTCCAGTTTTTTGGAATCCCGACTTCATATTTTCCGCTGCATTGCTAATTCTTTCATTAGATTATTCGAAAGAGAAGGAAACACTGTCTTTGGAATAGTTGGTTGTCTTCATTCTCCAGTTAATTTCCAATTGTTTAAACATTTTCTCCATTGAGATTTCATGGGACGAAAGTAGGCTACATAAGGCGTCTGTGTAAGATGTATAGAGTTAGGTGGTAGTGAAATAAATGGTTTGTTATAGTTTTTACATGCTTGAAGTACACGAATATTGATGTGTGATCTGAGATTATCAGACAAAACTTTCTTGCCATCCAAAGGTTTGAGACGTAGTGGTAGTATAGAAAATAACCAATCCTCAAAAACCACAGAATCGAACCACCCACTTTTAGTATGATTGTACCTTGTCCCTGGTGGCCTACCTTCTGTCCACTGACCATAAATTCTTTCTGCCTTGTATGTGACTTAGGGTAGATGTCACCAGATACATTTCTGCACATCATAATGTTCACTGCAGATTTGGATGTATTTTTTTACTGTATTAGGATACTTGCACCCTTTGTTTGTGATAACACATATTTTTCCTGGGTCGTCGACCAAATTTATCTCATCAAAATTCCAAAGATGCGTCGAAGGTGCATCTTTTACTATTTTCTAAATTATCAAAAACGTTGATGACTTCATTATTCACCACAGCACAATTGTGTTTGATGTTACTGATAAATCTTCACTGTGGTGTTTCACAAAAGCCTTTGCCCAACGCTTCCCAAGAAAATTGTTATTAAATCGAATCTCTTTTCTACCAATACTGTCCCAATATGCCTTGACAATGTAACGCAAGTCAAAAGTTGTTATTGGAAAACCAGATTCACACATTCACATTCACATGTGATCTACAAATGATTGTTCCTCTCCTGAAGTGAAAACACATGAACGTCCTGGTTCCACAACAATGCTGTCACATCTTGTTTGCAGCATTTTCAATCTCTGAATGATAGTACTATGAGGTATTTTGTAGAAGCTTGCAGCTTCACCCTGGGACTTTTTTTTTGTTTGAACAGATTTCAAACATTCTACTATTTGATTTGGCGAATAAGGCACATAAGGTCGGCCAACCATTTTTAATGTCTATTGTTCTTTCTTTTGCTCATGATCACCATATATACACCTAAAAAATTATGTAGATAAAATTAAAATGACAAAAAAAAAAGAATTTTTTAATATTTGACTTCCAGCACTCTTTGAAATTATTCTCAGCATCTCGATGGCATTTCTGGTTCCTTTCTCGCTCTCTCTTTTCTTAAATCCAAATTGGTCTCCTTCCATCACACTTTCTATTTTCTGTTCCAATCGCCTGTTGAGTAGTCTTGCCATGATCTTCCCCGCATGAGAGATGAGGCTGTTGGTCCTGTGGTCACTGCAATTCTTGCCTTGTTTCTTTTTCTTAGAGTCACCATGGTTATGTCTGGAAAGTCCTTGGTCCATTCTCATGTTTCGTAGATCCTATTTATAAGTTGTGTTAGGGCCATTAATCTGTTGTTTACCAGTTCCTACAGAAGTTAGCTGGTAGGTCATCTTCAGCAGCTTTCCTTCTTTGCATGTCCTTTATGGTTATTCTCACCTCAATCTTTAAGATGCTGGGTCCTTTTCAGTCTTCCTCCTCTTCTGCTTTAATATCTAGGTTCCCTGGTCGATTTTCCTTTTCATACAGTTTTTTTAATATCGTTTCCAAATCATAAAAACTTATTTATGTTATCATCTCACTTTTGGGGTTTCTATTCCTATTGTGGTACATGAGATTAATCTATCAACACAAATATATGGACTGGAGTGACCTTCTCCCAATCTGATCCTACTCCAAACGCACATATCTGCAGCCTTTTCTGACAGAGCATCCACAATTTAGCCCTTTTAAAAAAAAAATTGGACAGCACTAATTTGGGTGATGATGATGATGATGATGATGATGATAATTAAAGTAATAATAATACCTAATAATAAAATGATATCCCAAATATTAATTATCTAAAATTTAATCATTTATTTCCAAACGCTGGTTTTGATAGCATTCATTGTAAAAGGGAATGGGGTGGATATGATTGATTTTTAATTAAATTCTACAAATGCAGGAAACAACATGTCAAGAACAGAACTCACTGGGTAATATTATGTCACCTGATCCACCGTCCCCATCCTCGTCATCTGGCCCATAGCCTGACCCACTTGATTCAAGGTCATCTTTCACCTCATGGTGGCCAGCGCCAGATCCCTCCAGTGCTGCACCATCATCATCAATGAAGATGTCATCCTGAGATGACCATTGATGGTTCAAAGACTGTTAACAAAGATTATAAACTATTATTTTAACCAGTAGGTAACCTGGCGGTTTAGGGGTAAGGTGTCAAGACTACTGTGCTGAGGGTCCGAAGTTCAATCCTCAGTCCCGGCACAGCTATATCTGATTACCAAACCCTTTCTTCACCTCTGACAAGACGTGTATTAATCACACCTTGTGAATGTGTGAAATGCCAGGCCTCCACCTTAAACTGTAGGTCCTCCATTTCATCTCACAATCACCCTACCATTACACATTAGCGTAAGTGCGTATAACCCGAACGGGTAAGTAAGATGCGGTGCTAATAATAATGATTATTAATTTACTTGACCTCAATCAATGTTAACAATAATGAAGAAGAGTTACTCTAACTTAATACAATATTGACGTTTCTCTTGACTATATTTAAAAGCGATAAAGCCTCATTTCCCCTGTTTTATGGTTAAATTCCCTGACTATTTCAGGTTTTCCCTGTCTGTGGCCACACTGCTTAAGGATGAAAAGAAAGGGCACACAGACATGAATACATACAGACTTTCCTTAGAATATAAATTAAAGTTAAACAAAAATTGAATACCTAACAATTTGAAATTAAAATGAGAAAGTGTGAAAAACATAAAGTCTTGATCAAAACCACATAAGTTATAAAAATCGTGTCCATGGAAGAATTTGTTCAATTTGTCTAGTACGCCTAAGTATTGCTTAAAGCTGTGTCTCATACATCAACTTAGAGAAACTAAGAGAAATAGTTTCTCACAAACAATGTGTTGAAAAATGTAACATTTACTCTCATGCTGGTGATCTATGTTGCCAAATGTACAAATATTATTAGTATTATTATTTAGCACCGTTCTTACGACCCGTTCGGGTTATACGCTTTAAGTACTAATTGCGCTAATGGATTGGGAAGGTTGAATTAGAGGAAGTGAACCCGCCTTTGCGTGGAGGGAGAGTGATAAACCATTCAGGAAAAACCACCCCCAGTTCACCCGACCGAGATTCTAACCTCGATCTCCCCGTCCTCAGCAGTCGAGCTCAACACGACTAGTGCATTAGCCAACTACGCCACCGAGGCGGGTAAATGTACAAATAACATCACCAAATTGTACAACTAGTACGTACAAAAAATGAAAATTATATTTTGTTTGTGTACTGCTTTGTTTTATTTTGAACAATTCTGCTTCAAAAATGTATTTCTATGAGCTTATTAACATATATTTAAGATTTGAATAATTGAAAAATGACATCTGGACATGGGTGGTATTTTCAATCTATTCTAATATGACTCCGTTATGGCTGATTTACATACTTCAAACTTCAACTTTCATATATAGGCCGACTTAATTGTACATGGCATTGCTTTCTTTCTTTCATGTATTTACTAGGTCAATGTTTCACTTAATTCATTAATTACAGTAATGCCATAAACAATACAAACATGAACACAAATAGGGCCTAAACAACACTCTTATGGCCACCTTACTTAAAGCAGTGATTTTTAAACTTTTCAAACTTGGCCTACGGCACACTGAGTACGGTGCTAAAATTGTCAAGGCTCTCCAGTTTTTTAAGGGGAGATTATATCAACAAAATAAGGAGTATTAATATTGCATTCAAAAGTTAAATAGCTGAAATCCTAATACTGAATTATTTTTTTTGTTGATTATAAATTTAAAAAAAACATTATTCCTCAAACTATGACAGGTTCCCAACTTAGCTTACACTAACCTTTCATGTGTTGGCAAATTTAATTTATAGCTATAAATAAAATAAACTAGGCTATTTAATGCAATAATTAAACGTGGGTGGTACACATCATACAATGTCATTAGGCCTCTCCATGGTAGTAAACAGGATCAGAGAATGTATAACAAACACAAGGCATTACGGGAAAAATACAGGTCATTGCCGATATTAATTACGTTTGCAAATGATTTGGGCAATCTGTAATTGAGTTTTGTTTAGCTGTAATGTTTATTTAAAGTATTATATTATAAATGACCCGCCTCGGTGGCGTAGTTGGCTAACGCGCTTATCGTGTTTGGCTCGACCGCCGAGGACGGGGAGATCGAGGTTCGAATCTCGGTCGGTTGAACTGGGGGTGGTTTTTCCTAAATGGTTTTCCACTCTCCCTCCACGCAAATGCGGGTTCACTTCCTCTAATTCAACCTTCCCAATTCCCAATCCATTAGAGTAATTAGTACTTAAAGCGTATAACCCGAACGGGTAGTAAGACGTGGTGCTAATTATTATTATTATTATTATCATTATTATTATATTATAAATGTATAAATATTGGTGTCATTCATTCTACATACTCGTGTGCATAAAATTGAATAAAATATATAGGCTACACATTTACATCATGGCAATTAAAAGAGCCTAAAATTGGACAATAAAAAGCGTGGGCCTACTATCCACAAGAACTCCTTGTCTGAAAGATTCAAGGCCTTCACACAGACTCCATATCTGTAGATCCGTGGTCTGTAATAAATCGATTACTCTGACCAGAGTCCTTATCTGTAAGTCAGTACTCTGTAGAAGTTGATCAGCTTTAACTATCTATGGACTAGTAAATATGAGTAAATATGTGCATGCGCATTGGGATCCATCTTGAAATAAAAAAATTAATTGTTTATAAATTAAATTTTATTTTGTGATTGGTTATATTCTTGTTAAAGATCAAAATCCATAAAGCCCCCTATACATAAAGGAAGCACAAAACTAAAATTAAAAGCGCTTGCTTTGTTTACATTCAGAATACTACCTACATTTGTTAATTGCATTTTCAAGCTAATTTATTTTAAGTTTGATAATTAAAATTGTACTATAAATATATTTATTGTGTTGTACTACATTTTAAGTAGGTATATCCTGGAAGTTTTATCAACAAAATTTTTTTTGTTTCTTTTATTGATCAACTGACCCCCTCTTTGCTGTATAGACGATATAATTTTTAAGTTTTCGACTGAACTAAGTGTATATCTCATTGGTTGGAACAGTCTCGTGATTACAGATATGGACAGTGTAATCGCAAATAAAATTTATATAGGACCAGGACCACGGAGTATAGGCCAAAGACACGGAGTCTGTGTCAGGGCCTTAATAATGGCTGTATTCGAAGAGTCTACTTTTGCGGCATTGCCTTGACTCGTGCCCTTGACAGATGCATTGGCAATCATGTGACCAAGTGTAGATCTGTCCGAATAGTTGCGAACAATACCTATGCAGTCTTCTTGAGGACTTTGCCACCATGAATACCAAGGCTACCAGCCATGCACTGTTCTCGCAGTGTCAGTTGCGGTGTTTGACTGGCAATTGATTAAATATTATCTTTTCGTCTGCTAGAGTACCGACTTAAATTTTCCGCCATTTTAAATAAGGTTGTTGCCGTTCAAATAGTTTGATGCAGTCTTCGCTATGAACAGCGCAAGACGTATAAAATCATCAAGAATGAATCAAGCCTAAAACTCAAGGGTCCAACTAGGGAGCCTTGAACTATTCGGATACATCCAATGTCAACCAGTGGTGCCATGAGTTTTTCTTTGCACCTCTTCAGTAGGTTAGAAGAGATGTCTAAATGAAACAGAGATTATAATTATCTCCACACTAATTATTTTTACAGGCAAAACGGTGTGGTGCAGTACGAACCAAGAAAAATAAAGATTATGTATACAGAAATCTTACAATTGGTTAAGAAATAGACCTGTGATTTTCTGTTCTGCTCTTGTGGTTGGATGAGTGTGAATCCTAGGCGGTTGATTTAGGAGTTTTTAAATATCATTCTACTCAATCTAAAATTAGGTAGAAATACGTATTTGGGCTTATTTTAGTGATATAGAAAAATATTTTAATATTCAGCCATTTAACACCAGCGCTTGTGCGCTTAACCCCGAATTGTTTTTGACCGATCTTGGGATTATAATGTTGCTGTATTTATTTGTACTTGAGGAAATGACACATTCACTTTGAGAAATATCTTAATACAAAAAACACATTTAAAGAGGATCCGCCCAACAAAAAGGTTGTCATCGTATTAGCCTAAACCAATGTAAAATTCTATTATGGCCAATAAGAATTTGGAAAAATGTCAAGATTACCCTTGCGCCTATAATGTTTATGCTGACATAGCCGATTAAAAATATCATACAACAAAGAACATTATAGATGTATGGCTCCTACCTCCTCTGCACTTATGTATCCAACTAATGCTGCTCCAAAAACAATAAAATATATCCTTAAATACATCACAGCACTGTAAACGCTACGATGTCGTTATTATTATCGCACAAATTGGTGATTTTATAAATACTGTACAAACACACTCACAATACTATACTAATCAATGAGGCAGCCTAGAGAATAGGTATTTATGGAACTATATTCTAGTTCCATCTGTATTCATACTCCACGCCATGTTGCCTACGTGCAGGATCTCATAGAAAAATAAGAAAGACATTATGGTAGCACTAGCATCGAAACTTTTAGCCGTTAGATAATTTTTTTCATCATTTAATCTGATATTTTTTAGTTGAATATCTGGTATCAGGTTGGGTTTAGAGTAACACGTAATATATTATTAATAACAAATAAAGATCAACTAATTTCCCACATTACGTTGAAACATGTCAATCTCGAATATAGTTTTCATGAATCATGACCGAAGCATACCAATCCATATTTAATAGTTCACAATTCATAAAGTTGATATAGCTTAATATGCATGGACTTGATTTTAGAAAACCCTTGGATTAGGGCAGACGTACGAGACAATGAGACTGCGATGAGAGGCAAGGAAGGGAGCTGTTCAAATTCAAGCTGAGTAAACTATAAATCGTCGTAACGACGTTGCCTACTTGGTGAATTTGAAGCTATTTTGTGAAGCGGGTTGCATCTTGACTTAAAGCACTCAGGCATGAAATCTGTAGCCTCGTCTGACAGTTCTTACTCCATCTTTGAAGAACCTTATCCTCTTTAGCAAATTAGTAGTGATGGGTCAAACCAGCCCGTTGACGCGAGCTAGCTCACATAAGTTCGCTCACTCAAAAGAGTCGTTCATATGAGCCATATCGTTCATTGCAAGGCTGGCTTGCTCCCAATACCTTCACCCCTTCCCCACGTAACTCAAGTTTGCCCACCACATTGCTGATTTTTTTTATTCAATCTTTTGTGCTCTATTTATTCTCATATATGCCCGAACATGAGCATTTGTGCTGTGAAATCAGCCCTTTTAGAAAATATTTAATGTGACCACCTTGAGCTCAAGCTAGCACGCCACATATTGAAAAACACAAGATAACAAAATTATATTCTCGTCATACCATTGTGCTTTATTTTTGCTCATACGTGCCCTAAATTGAACATTTGTTTTCTAAAATTAAGCGAACTATACAAGATTTAATGTGACGGGCTAACTTGAGTCTTCCCTACACAGTACCTGTAAGTAAACTTGAGTTCAAGTTTCCCCGCCATATTTTTAAAATTCTATTAATTGTTTCAAATGTTAATTATTTTATTACAGTATAGTGCTATTTTATAAGCGCGATTATAATATCACTTAAACGATGTGATAAGCATTGTTACAGAAACATATGATATATTGAGCATCATGATTTCCTAAAGAGAATAATGTTCTTCAAGCTATGTCACCAAAAATTGTTTATTTAAATTGTGAAGTCGATTCTAGATTGGCATTGGTTTATACAGATTTCTACAATTTCTAAAAGGTTCTTTTATTAGTATAGGAAATTAATAGGGCACCCCACTCACCTCCTCTCTCCACCCCCTCCTTATGAATACCATAACCTGATTTTTAAATTAAAAACTTTCCAACGTATATGTTTATTTGGTGAATTTAAATTTTTTCCCATGCCAAAAAGTAAATTTTCCAATTCATTTGTATATATATATCAGCTTACTCTTTCCCCTCTTCAGTCTCCACATTCCCAATTTGAAATTTTAAGAATTATTTGGTTATCTTATATGGTCTATTTACTTGTCTACCAAATTTCAACTTAACCACATCGATAATAATGTTCTAGATTAGTTGTTGAAACCTCATAATGTTCGGAGGTAATTTGGATATATGGGAAGATCTATTAATATACATGCAAAATTTCAATTTTCTACCGCCCTCAAAAATTGTTTTTATATGTGGTTTAGGAATTATCAGGGAACCTGTCCTCCCCATTTTCCACTCCTTCATTTTAAAATTCAATAATTAAGAACTTTATAAAGTTTTATACCTGCCTGACAAATTTCAATCTTCTAATACTGTGAGAAGTAGGCCTAATTTATTCTTATAATTTTGGAAACTCTATTCCCTTCACTGTCTGTCTACCTCATTTCTCTAACTCCCTCTTATGAATTCCAAATGCTAAGATTTATTTGGTTATCTAGAGTTGTCCTTCTAATTGCCTCCAAAATTTAATTTTTCTACCAAACCTAAAAGTTTTGACTCCCTTTACTTTCTTATTTCCTGGTTTCCATTTATAAATGTTAAAATTTACAGACTTCTATACTTATTTGGAGTGGTATCTTTACCGGCCTGCTGAATATCAGTTTTTTACCATATTTAAAGGTAGATGCTTCCAATAGTTTTATAAATTCAGAACCCAAATGTCCTATTCATTTTTAGAAGTTTCAAATTCTAAGATTAATTTGGTTATTTGGAATGTTCTCCCTAACTTATCTCAAAAGTTTATTCTGGCTATAGATCCCCACATCTCAATTTGCCAGAATTACGTTTTAAAATCTAAAATTGCCAATATTTTATTTTATTTGGGGTGATACTTATACCGGCTTTGTGAATTTCAGTTTTCTACCACATACTGAAGTATTTGAGTGTATTTGTTTTGGAAATTTTGATTCCCCCCCCCCCCCCTCTACCTCCCCCTCTTCGCTATTTAAACCCCTAGTTATAAATAACATATTTTAAGATTTATTTGGCTATTTTGAGGTTCTAATCCATTAATCCATCACAGCTAAAGTTTTTTTTTAAAAAATCGTATACCCTCTCTCCTCAATTTCCTGAGGTCCCAATTAAAAATTTAAAATGTTCAGACTCTTATAGATATTTGGCAAGGTATTTTTTATTTACCTTTCTTCCGAGTTTCAGGTTTCTACCATACCGGAAATTAGTTGTGTCTATTATTTTTGGAAAATGTAAGCCCCTAACCCCATTTTGCTATCTACAACTAAGAAATTTCAAATTTTAGTACATATTTGGCTATCGGTTATTTAGGGCTGTCCTTCTATCCACCTGTCATATTTAAATTGTGCACCACTCCCCAAAGTTTTTTCCTGTTTATAGTCCCCTTCTTTACTTCCCAGAATCCAACGTAAAAGTTAAAAACGTTCAGACTTTTATAAATTTATGGAGTAGTTTTTTTGAGCTTCCTGACACGTTTCAATTTTCTACCACAATGATAAATAAATAGTAATTTATTTTAGTTGAAACCCCATCTCCTTTTCTCACAACAAACCTTGAGACCCAGTGTGTGAGTGCTGTAAACAAAAATGGCATAAGTTATTCTTATTCTGTGACCCTAAGTACCCTCAGATAATAAATTTCATTGAATTTGGAGGACATTAGATTTCCCACACCTTGCTTCCCCCTTGGGAAGCTAAATTTGAAGAACCCTCGAAAAACTTTCACCAAATTCTAGAAAGAAACCTCAATTTTAAATTTCAAAGCTCAGTGTCCGCTGGTTCAAAAGATACACCAGTGAATTTTTAAACCTTTCAACCCTCTTTTTCACTTCTTAGAGGTCGAATTTCATAAAATACCCTCATATCTATTGTCTAGGGCCTAAAAGGAATATTCCCCCAAAATTTAAAGTTTCCATATCTAGAGGTCGGGGAAAAGGCGATGAACATTTAATGTATATATATATATATATATATATTTGTGTGCGAGCTGAAACATAGATTTGATAAATGGGGCTCAATTTATTTACGCCTATCATTAAGAATGCACAGAAATCTGATACTCATTTTTGTAATTCGGGTCCACATAAAACGTCAAGATTCATCATAATCTCGGAGGCAAAATGTTAACTATTACAATATTTTCTGTCTATAATAAAGTAAAGAAAGAACATTTATTTTCTAATGTGAGAAGGCAAACTCTTCAAACCAGCCGAAAGACAAATAAGCATCTTCAGGTAAAATATTTTGTTCGCTTTGACCCTCCCCCCAACCCCTTGCCTTCCACCCAATAATCCTCATTATTTCTCTCTCTACCAGTTATGCACTAATCTTGTGGGGTCGGAGAGCTTCTCAGAACAATAAGGACTGATCCACCTGCTTTAACTTTCCTTCTAATCTAGATATAATTTCAAATATATTCAAAGGTAAGTAAACCTCACTCTTAAGTAATTCATCAGCCCATAGACAGAGGAGACAGTGTGGGCTGCCTCCTCCTTCCTCCCTCTCACCTTTCTTTATTAAAAGCCGCCATGTTTGGTTTAATCTAAGATATAAATATTATATTTAAGAATCGTTTTCGCCGACAATCCCATCGGTGAACTTGGATAACTGATGTTTCTCGGAAGTGCCATGTATTTTAGCTTCTCCCATTATTCGGGTATTCATTACTCTCCATGCAAAATATTTTTACTTATTTAGTGGTTTGTTAAGACGAGAGCGAAGTCAGTTCAACTTACTCTTTAGGCTCTCTATTCTCTTATATAATTTTGTGAGTATTATACCTAGCATCTTTTAAACATGAAAAAAACCAAAAGTTCCACCTTAAGAGGTTATTGCCATCATACTTGAAGAGAAGCACGTCGTCTTAACACCAAATGGGTCAATAGCAGTACCATCCAACCCTATTCGGGATAGCTTGAGTGATAAGTTACAAAGACAAATTCCAGCCAAAGCTTTATATACGATAGTGAAGTGCAATCGTTATCAAGTATGGGACAATCTAAACATAGAGTTTCAACCAAGTGTTTCCAGTGTTGTTTCTAGTCAACTTCAGTTGGAAGATAGGTGATATACTTATTTAATATGTTAATATTGTCATATATATAACAATAAAATATTTTTTAAACATAGAATTGAAATTTTAATGTTATACTAACATAATACTGTGTTTGTTAGTACAAATCACATATTTAGTAAGATAGTAGAAAAAAAACCAATATTTGATGAACTTTGAGCTTTTAAAAAAATACCCATAACTAATATTTTTCCACTAATTTTTATTGAAAAAGAGAAATTGTAGAATTTATAATAATGTCTTATCCGAGCTATCCTCATTTTGTTAACATTGAAGAAATCAATTGAAATAGTTTATTTTATTTTTTACATCTTAATTCATCTTTAGACATTGTGTATTTATATTTTAATATTTTTTATTTGGTTTAACCTTTTATCTTGACATGTCCAAGCAG
This sequence comes from Timema shepardi, assembly GCA_902151425.1. Classification (NCBI taxonomy): domain Eukaryota; kingdom Metazoa; phylum Arthropoda; class Insecta; order Phasmatodea; family Timematidae; genus Timema; species Timema shepardi. The sequence goes on from CABFVX010001736.1 coordinate 48,472, forward strand.
TGGTGTAACTATTGTCAAGGATGTGCCAGTGATCTTACAGATTGACAGCACAAACATTGATAATGGGTCACTCACAATGTTTGCAGGTTGCCTAAATAATAGACGGTTTTTGTGTATTTGATTAATTAACGTTTCGGCTAGATGTCTATAAAATGGTTTATTTCTTTAAATGTAACTATACGCGAGAGAAGATCTGGATAGCAATATACCCAGGGGCTCCAGAATAGGAGGATATGGGGGGCTCAGGCTTCCTTGTTGTTGTTTTATCTTGGGGGGATTTTATACTATGTTAAGAACCACCCCCAACCCCCTTTACAATTTCCATTTTCTGAACACTTGGTAACTAAAAAAAAAAAATTACCCACCAGTAAACTACCCTTGATTAAAGATCTAAGGTTAAAAAAAAGTATGGTAAAGCCCTATAAATCTAAATAGAAAGTTTGAACAAAATAGATCACACCGTTTTGAATCCGTGGCCAGGTATAAACAGGCAGACAGAGTGTATCATTGTTAGCCACAAGCTACCCGAAACCAAACAAAAACAATCAACTTACCTATTATACCGACACCATCTGCGGCCGGCCCGGCTACACGACTACAAGAACGAACGGCCCATCAGAACACTTTCATCCGAACAACACGACTGATCCCGGTATACTGAGGGCCGCACCTATTCCAACATTATGAAACGACTTTCCCGCAGCAAAGATCTTCAGCGAGAAAGAAGAAACACTCCAACTGTGCCCAAGTCTGCCGTCTAGACGCTCATAGAACATTCCACAACTCATTATATTCTTTGGTT